>VDFB02008724.1:0-28196 GCA_007258455.2 Sequoia sempervirens | reverse complement strand
TGAGGCCATGGTCAGCCAAAGAGTATTGTTTCAGATCGTGACACCAAATTTGTGGGGTACTTTTGGAGGACCTTGTGGAAGAAGCTGAAGATAGAGTTGAAGTTCAGTTCTACACACCATCCACAAATAGATGGGTAGATAGAGGTTGTTAACAGGAGTCTGGGTAACCTACTAAGATGTTTGGTAGGAGATAAATCCAAGGAATGGGACTTGATCTTACCCCAGGCAAAATTTTCTTACAACAATTCTGTCAACAGAAGCATTGGTAGATCACTGTTCCAAATTGTGTATGGAGCTAGCCCCAAAATAGCTCCAGAATTGAGGAAGATGGACCAAGAGAAGAGAATAAGTGTTGAAGCCAAAGATTTTGTAGAGCACATCAAGAATATACATGAGAAGGTATGAGAACACATTAATAAGATGAATATGCAATATAAGGCTAAGGCAGATCAAAAAAGGAGGAATAAGGAGTTTCAAATTGGTGATGAAGTAATGGTCCACTTGAGGAAAGAAAGGTTTCCCCGTGGGAACTCTATAACAAATTGAAGATGAAGAAACTCACCTCAGAAGATTCCTGAAGAAGCATGATTCAGTGGAAATTTTACATGAGGTAGAGTTACCGATGGAATCAACATTTCCGTGTTCAACATTTTAGATTTAACAAAGTATCATGAAGGTGGAACGAAGGAAGCACTAGCAATAGGGCAGTATGACATTCCAACACCTACTTGAGAGAAGGAGGAGATTGAAGCAATCTTGGATAGTCGTGTGGGAAAGAGTACCAGGAATAGGAAGTATGAAGAATATCTGGTGAAATGCAGGAAGGCCTCGTGGAAGATTCATCCTAGCTATCTAAGGTAGTGGTTGACCAGTTGGGTTTTCCTCAACCATCTGAGACGTGATGAGGTCACTTCTCAAATTACCCTGCGTGTCTGATGCAGGAGCATCCAGTGGTGTAAGGGCAATCTTGCATCACCCAAAACTAGTTAAATTTCAAGTTTCTCAGCTTTTAGATGTTTTTACATTTTTGGATACCCTTTTCATCAAAATTAAATTCCCAATTTATGGTTTTATTTCCTATTCCTGGGTTGAAAGATATTGCAGTTTTAGTTTCCCAGATTTGCACCTGAAAATCTTTTGAGTTAGATTTGAGGCACTTAAAGTTCTTGGATCAGCCCTAAAACTTGTCAAAATTGGCATAGCCAATTTTGAGCGCATTATTGACTTCGAGACCTTTCCAATGGTTCAAACGGTTCACGAATCGGAGTCTCGGATCAAAAGTTATGGCCCCAGAAGTTGGCACACTTTCTAGAAGATACAATTGCAAATGTTCTTTTGAAATTTGAACTTCAAGTTGTAATTTTTCAGCACCAAACCACCTAAACTCAAATTTGAATGTTGTTTTGGATCCAAACTAAAGAGGAGCTCTATTTATGGGTGGGTTTCTAATTTTTGGGTAGCTTTTTGGGGACAAGCTCGCATATTGTGAAAGGGTGATTCTGTAGCTTTCTGTAACTTGCATGTGTTGTAGAACTTGGGGATTTGAAATCCTCTGCATGTAAGAAGCTCCATTTTTTTAATAATAAAATTATTCTCTTGTTTGTGGGTTATTTTCTATGTCTCGGGTTGCGCCCTCATCAAGACCATTGCAATTACTTACCGTAAAGAACAACTTTTAATGATTGCTCTCTAATCTTGGGTCGCTAGTACTCTTATAAATTGTGATATCAATATTCCCATTGTATTAGCCAGTCTTATAATCTCTTCATCTTCACAGTTGTTTGAAAGTTGATTCATTTGTTTAGCAACTATATTAGAATATCATCTCACTTGTTGAATTGTCTCTCCTAAAGGAGAAGCATGCTTTCTGGAGCAACTGCAAATATGGAGAGATTATAGAACTAACTAAGACAAAGCAGATGATGGGAGCGGAAGAATAAAAACTATACACCTCTTGTTGTTTGCCTCAATTACTAGTGTACCTGCTTGCTATCTCTTTCCTTTGTTCTTTCTCCAGCGCCTACAAAAAATGTACACAAATTTATCATAAACATTTGAATTTTTCTATAAATTTTATCTCAGAAGGATAGCAATCTGTACATGAAAATCATAAAATAAAACTCAAGACAATAAGGCCTACTCTCCACCCTGCCATACTGGGTTATGGAGCCTCATCAATTCTCACGAAACCCTCGAACAAGAATATACATTACCCACTACTCTGATCAATGGTGAAATCAATATTGCTTATGACAATCAATTTAGCATACATGAGGATATGATTATCTATTTTACCATGTTGTCACTCATTTTCTAGTCACTATCATTATTTTGTAATGTTGTTTCTAATAAATTAGTTCATAAAATACCACATTGTAGCTAGAATATGGTGTGTGTGAATTACAAAAACCTATGACGTTAATTATGTTGATTATGGAAGAATAGAATGGAGCACACAATATTGACCATTTTATTGCATCACACCAATCATGGTGGGAAGATAAAACTTATAGCTACTGTCCTATTGAATGGAGTAACTATAATTTAGCCATACCTAGTGTGCGTGGGAGAATACAGTATGCCGAAAAAAAAACAAGACCTGATTTCCACCCTACCATATTGGCTCATGGAGTAGTGTATTCTCTCACCAAACCCCTGAGCAAGAGAATAAATTGTCCACCACTATGATCAATGGCGAGGCCAATGTTTTTCCCACTAATGAGTGAATAAAAGATCTAATCGCATGGTAATGCCTGCGAAGGACAATTGTTTTGATTAGTAGACAATAAAGAAATCACAAAATATAAAGACTTATAGAAATAATTACAAATGAGAGGCAATGGACTTGCAGTAGAACAAAGTAAGTAAATAAAATGTAGAATTTCCTTGTGTATGGAGTGGGTTGGAGTTTTCACATAGAAAATGAATAATGGTATGTAGTCTAGCGTATGAGGTTATCGAGCATAACTGGCTATGACCAAACCCCCGAGGACTAACATTAATTTTGCACCACTTTGTCAAATGTTGAAGCCACTGCTATTACATCTGAGTGAATTTGTTCAGTGGAATTCAACATTATATATTTTCTATAATTTCACATGGAGTTGTGAAATGAGAAATGGGAAAAAAGATGCGTAGCTTTACATTATATAGATATGGAATAAAGGTGAAGGACATACAACATAAAAGTAGAAAGGGGAGGATATACCCCAATCCAAAGAACAATAATCAACTCTCACTTGGAGTAAAGAACATAATCTGTAGAACTTGATTTTTTTGATTTGCATGCGCACAGGAAACAAGCGTCACTTTGTACAGGAAATAATACTTTCCATTTAAAACTGACCAAAATAATTGGGTAGTTTGGCATAGTTTCAAGAACGCATTATTGAGCGTTGTGTTTTGGATTCAGCTGCCTAACATACACAACAAACATTATAGAAAAGAAGAATACTGCATGCATATCCAGCATGTGACTATCATTAGGGATCACAAAGCAGTAGGAAAAACACTTGGTAAGCATTAGATGATTACCCAGACTTGATATTCATATAGACAAAAACATCATCGACACATATATCTGCACAAAACTCTATCAAGATATTCTATCCACTAAGAACATTGTAAACAAAATAAAAAGAAAATTCTCTTTAGAACAACTCATAGGTAGTTATAAATATTGAATTTTGTATGTGTATATGCATAGATATCTAACATGTGAACCAATATCTAGATACATGTGTACTAGGAACTTGTATAACATAGGGATATGTCAATTGCATGCATGTATATTTATGTATATTCATACATAAATGGAGACATATATAAAACTACGTGCACAATTAGATATATGAGCATCTGTAGATAGCAATATGTGCGCTAACAACAAAAATAACTCTATATAAATAAACAGTAAAAAATAAAATTAGAAATACAAACTTAAAATGTAAGGAAATTATAGCAAACATAATCAATAGAAAACAAAATAACTGTATCTTTTTTACCTAGAGATTGCAACATATACTTCATTGTCTTAATAAATAACCAGTGAAATAGAGAACAAAGAAATAGCGATAGAGAGTAAAGGTCTTTTTGCTACAACAAGGAGTGTGAGGGAATTAAACAAACTAAATGTCCAAACAAGATGAAATTAAAGAAGTATACAAAGTCCCAATTAGATATGCTTCTTTTGGTCTTCAAAAGGCAACACAACAACTAAATTTGGAGCTTGCTCAACCGTGGGAGAAATAGCAGACAAATCTAATAGTAATAGCTTGCACTCAGCTTCAAAGTTAAGCTTAGCAACCTTTACTATTGTTGTTTTCAGTCTTCTTTCTGAATTATAAGTTTGGGTTTTGATTAGAATTGTTAAAACAAATGCCATGTAGGTGACAACATTGATAACAGACTCAACACTCATTTCAGCAGTTGACTCATATTGCAATATGTAAAGCTCTTTTGTTGACATTTCTAATAGGCTTGTTGCATCCTCATCAAAAGTAGTTTCCCAAAGCTTTCCTATGTGGTCTTCAATCTTTAGTTGCAATAAATATCGGAAGTCACAGTCACCTATCATTTTCTGGCATTTTAGGAAAACCCATTTATTTTCATCAGATTGTTCACACCTTTTTTTGCACTGCCTAGCATTCACCTCCAATAGGCATGCAGCATAACAAAATGCATCATTTTTTATAAATTTTACTATTTCCTTGAGAGTAGCTTGCAAGGTCTCTGGCAAGCCAAGGTAGTGCTCAAACATGTATGCAATAGTGACTCTCCCATTTCCCAAAGTGACCTTTTGAGGGATTGGACGAGGGGGCTCGATAGTAGGTGGAGCAATATAGCCTCTCTCGATCAATGGTTGTGCCTCTGGAATGTCAGGGTTTATATAGAGAAGAGTTCATGCGGTTGTGTTAAGAACAACTCCATTAAAGTACCCAACACATGCATTTTTCACAGCAAGGATGAGAGTTGAACCAGGGGTGTACAACCTCTCTAACTCATGACCCTTTTCTTTCCAAGTTGAGCCCCACAAATTAACATCAATTGAAAAAGATGACAAATCATTAAGATTAACAATCCTCAGAATTGTTTGGGACTGGTCTTTTCTTT
Organism: Sequoia sempervirens; assembly: GCA_007258455.2. Lineage (NCBI taxonomy): Eukaryota > Viridiplantae > Streptophyta > Pinopsida > Cupressales > Cupressaceae > Sequoia > Sequoia sempervirens. The sequence continues at coordinate 23,084 of VDFB02008724.1, read as the reverse complement.
GTATGGTCAAAACCATTCCCACATGCACCATAGTGCCAATAACAACAATTAAATTGTTATTAGTGCAATCTGTAATTTGATTTAATGGTGTAAAAAAAAACTTTCTCTGGCACAAAGGCCTCATCATCAAAGGAATTTAACATTGAAGTTTGATCTAGAATGATTTCCATCTAGTTGTTCAACTTATTAAATTTTATGTCTGCTTGTCTCATTGATCCCTTTGACACATAGTAAGTATGTCCCACCTCAACCTTATCATAATGCATGTCTGCAATCTCATTAAACCATGTAATCCATATTTTTGTGCCCTCATCATCAATGATATCAAAGTTGAATACCTACACCTCATGACCTTGCTTGCTATAATGGTGCATATCCCTCTTTGTTGTTACATGACTTTTTATCATCCATCTGGTTTGGTAAACATTCAACCCTTTAACAGGGCTAATTTTTGTAGGGGCATTTTGCTGCCTTGGTGATGTGTTAATTCCAAACATGGAGGCTCGTTTTGATGGGTAGGGAAACTCACAGCCAACTTTTTGTTCTTCTTGATTGCTAAACAAATATTTGGGTTTTCCAATTACCTGGAAATCTATCATCTTCATATCTACGGACAGTATGACAATTTCCCTGGAATGAAATGAAGATTAAATACTTCAAAATGCAACACACATAAACAAGGAAGCAGAAAACTACAAGAACAAGCAAGGCACAACTATATCGAACCTCGATTCTCATAGCTTTCTAGACAAATAGTTTGTCAAGCACACAACCGAACCTATTTTCAATTCACCTGTAACAAAAGGTCATTGTACTTTCCAGGTAGAGTTCCCATCTACACGTGGGATCCATCAGATAGCATGAATTTGTATCGATCAACTAGGCTTTGATCACCTCCTATTTTTTGGTAAGACATTAGTTGGAGTACTGGAGATGGGACAACATCCCCAACATCTATAGAGCATAGTGCATCTGTTGTTAAGGTTGGATTCACATTTGTAGCCTACAAGGCAATTAAAATTAGTATAGTGGCAGCAATGACATCTCTATTACTATGGCTCAACTCTAAAAATAAGCAACAATATTGACACATTTGCAAACCAAGACATTTTTCTATCTAAGATCTAACTTACTCCAAAAAGGCCAATAAACTAAATAGGAAACAAGACATACAATTTAAATATAAATAATTTAGAACATATATAATAGTAATTATCAATGTAAATGAAGTATTTTTTTGATTTGTTTGTTTACTTGAGAAACTGACAAGGAAATTGGCAGCAACAATAAACTAAACAACAAACACACTTATAGGAGTGTTGCTTGAGGATTGTTCCCTAGCCTCAAAAGAGCTAGAGACCAATGACATTGCTTTGTCTGCTCTTTTTAGGAATGAAGAGTTGCAACGCCAACCGGTGGCTAGGAGGTCTATGACTTCAAAACACAACATCGACTCTTAATTTGTTTACACAACCATTAACAATATGGCAGAAAATAATTAATAATAACAAGGTCTTCAGTGATTCAACTAATACTTAACATACAATTTTTTATTCCAAGTTCACTGTTTCAATATTAAAATTCCTGCTTTTCTCCCCTAGAAACACCAATAGTATGAATGAAAACAAATAATTAGCAAGACAGGCTTCAATGTTCTATATAACAGTGATATGAAGTATAACATTTGAATTATGTCATGTTAAGGCTCATAGAAATAACTATTTTGAGTAAAACAATAAACATTGGCAAGAATAGAGATGCACATTGCTTACATCCACTTTGGTTTACATGCAAATCTACACAAAAAAATATAATATTGTTTTATTTATGGCTTTTCTTGTTTGTAAATGATTGGAATATACTTAAATACTTTGTGTTCTTCTCCACAAAAAAACATAATAAGAAGAATTAGCATTTGGGCATGGACAACATTGGATGGAATTATTCCCAGCCTACCTGTTGCCAGGCCTCCAACATCGTATAGCAGGTGTTATTCTATTGTTTCTCAAAAAAGTTTAAAAGAGTTTGGTGCAGCGATAGAGAAGGCAAGCAAAATGGCATTAGCATTAATCATTGCATGGTTTCTGTGTAGCGATGATGGTGCAAGGATATATGCATTTAAAGCCCCTGGGGAACAAGGCAAATGTCTGCAATTTTCAACAACATATTGTGCATATATATATAAAGAGACATATATGTAGATACATATATATATATATATACATATATACACGTATATATTTATATGTACATATATATATACATATATACACGTATATATTTATATGTACATATATATATATAGACATACATGTATATATCTATGCACATATAATTATACATATATATATAATGTTGATGTGTTTTTTATGCACTTTTCAACACAGGCAATGCACAGGTGCACTACCTCTCTTGAAAGACAATCTTCCACAATCGAGTTGCAGAACACTATCCCAAGGTCTCTCGAATGTTAGGTCATGATAGTGCTTAGATACCTCAGTAGTTTGATGTGATTTGTTGGAATCACAAGGCGGTCTTACAGAAATACAAAGTGTGGATGCGAAGCATGAAGTTGGATCTTCGAAAAGGAGTTTTTAGCATGAAAGCAGTTATGTGTTGGCTGTAGGTTCAAATCATAGTCTCAAACTCCATCTGGTTGTTAGATTTGGCTTTATAATGTGCAATGAACCTTGGTATTGTTCAGCTTCTAAAAAAAGTGGAAAAAGGGCGAAGGGGAAGAAAAGTTCCTAAGTCTGAAACTTGCAATAGATAGTGACAATGGAGTTCCTGCAATGGACAATTCCTTAAAACAATATCCCACTTAACCAGGGATTTCACAGTATCATAGAAATTGTGCTATCTTCTAAGGGCTGTAGATTTTTATCCTTCATCCACCACATACATGCATGAACCAAAGATAAGTTTTTTGGGGCAGCTTTAATCAAGTCCAGGCTAACTTTGCATAGCTATCTACCTTCAGCAAACAGTAAAAAGTATGGACTAAGGGATCATCAACAGTGCAAGAATTTTCATAAACACCAAACAGCATTCCTAAGATTTACCCAAATAACATGAACAGCTAACTAAACAGCAAAGAGATCTAAGCTAAACATCTAATATTGGAGAAGTGAATCAAATGACATGAGAGAAAACAAGGAAATGCACCAAGTCAATGCTATTTCTAATAAATTTCTGCAGCATGTCTTTACAACAAATCAACTCTCTTTTGCAAATGAGAGGAGTGCTCTATTTATAGTTTCCCAAAAGTCAAATGAATGGCCAAGATTCATTACAATTGTGTGGCCAAGATTCATCACAAAATAGGGTTTCACCTACCCCCAAATAGATTTACAATTTTAAAACATTCTTTGTCCTTTCCCTATTTCGTCATCTAGTGGATGACACTATTGCTTTTTCATCATGTAGCTAATTGCTATTTTCTTGGCTGTAGCTACTCTTCTGGGAGGTCTTCTTTCTTGGCTGGGCTGTCTTCCCGCTCTTCGGAGGCTGCATGCTCTATGTACTTGAGGATGATGGCCTGGAGCTTTTCTACCTCGAGGACCTCACATCTCAATGCCTGGTAGCTCCATTCTTTGGCGTTCTCTTCCAACCGCTCCCAATCCTTGTCATACTTTGAGCCTTGGTCTCTGAATAGTTCTGATTGATCGAAGGCACGGGTAGTGAAACTCAGGAAGTCCATTGTGATATCCCCAGCTGTCCCGTCCTTCATCTTTTCCTCAAAGTATGGCCTGATCTTTTCAACGTCCAATTGTACCGTGGGCATATCATGGCCCGTCATCAGCTCAAGATACTGGGTGCATTTCGCCCGGATTTCTTTAATCCATTCGATATCTGGATCCACTTTGTTCCGGATTTGCTCCGTCCTCTCCTTCCAGTTGATGAGGTCTCTATGCCACACGTCCCATCAACCAGTGATCCTCTTTTTTTAGCTCTAACTTTTCTTCCCACGTGCTTTCTGGCATTTAAAGGATGGCTTCAACATTTGGGAAGGTGGAGTCGTAGATCGTAGGGAAGTTGGTGCAGAGTTTCTTCGTGCCCTCGAGGGATTGGACCAGGTCCAGGAACTTGTTGGCTATCTGCACAGCCAAGCTGATCCCCTTGTTTCCAATGTTTATGACCTGTTGGAACGAATCCTCAGTGGTCCTCTCCAAGTTCTTCCTCCTTTCTAGCTTATCTATCTGCTCCTTGGAGAGTAGCTGCAGTGCAGCTGTAGAGGTAGTGGGCAAGTCGTCTATTGAGGACCACTGCTGGATATAGTCGGTCAGGGCAGCAACCTGTGCCTTAAGCTCGTCCTTGGTGACCTTGTCTTGTTTGATCAAGTGCACTACCGTGGCCACTGATTCCTCCAGATGTTCGACCTTCTACTCCCTGGTTGTCGTCCCTAGGTCAATTGTAGAGATATTGTAGCTAACTCCGGCCTGGTCAATAGTTGGCATTGCTACTTGTGCTGCCCGGGAGCCAGAAGCGTCCATGGTTATCTTGTAACGGACCTTAGGCTTCTTCTCCTTCTTTGTCATGGTTAGGGATCGAGCCAAGATGGCTTCCAATCTCGACCTCGAGTCGCTCAGAATAGGAGTAGTCTTTTCAAGCTGCTTTTCCAACCAGTCAGGCATGGCAGACTTGTCCTTGGGTGCATCATGGCTGCCTTCACCCTTTTTAGTTAGAGGCAAGACTTCTGCCTTCTTTTCTTTTTGAAGCTCTTTCTTTTCCTTGGCAACATCCTCCTCCTCATCAGAGTCTTGATAAAACACGAGATGTTTAATAGGTGCCTTGGTGGTCAATATCTCGGTGGGATCTTCTTCTCCTGCCACCTCTTCTTCTTTCTTTTCTTCAACAGCCTCAGCCTCAGGGCTCTTCACAATGTGGGTCTCAGCCTCAGTGATATCTTTTGTAGGTTGCTCTTCTTGTGGCTGCCCTTATTCATCACGCGGCGACTGTTCTGTCTCCTCCCCAACATCTTTTGGCTACTGAGCCAACTCTTGTTCCTCGTCTTCATCGAAGACCCGAATAATTTTCTTGGCACCCGAGCCATCCTCTCCATCCCCGCCCTCGGAAGAGCTTGTCTCTTCTTCCTCGTAGGCCACCTTGTCGATGGTTCTGTGCCCATATTCGGGTTGCTCATAATAATCATCGGCATCCTCTTCGATAGGCTTTGAAGCCTCTTTTTCCAGCTCCTCCAACCCTTTAGAAATCTGCATTGTGGCCTCCATGGCTGGCAGACCTGTTGGCAGTTGCGAAGGCTGAGCTGTTGTGAGGGCTTGGACGAGGGCTGCCTGGAGTGTGGGGTCCATTAGGAGTTGCGAGAGCTCGGGGGGAAGACTCTACAGGTGCCGTGTAATAGCCTCGAGCACAGTGGAAAGGGGAACTGGCGATGCTATCATTGCCAGAGGCAGGGAGGTAATGGGTGACATGGTAGCAGCAGAGGAAGGGGAAGTGGTCATGCTAGAGGATGAGTCAATATTGATTATTGACCCGGCCGGAGGTGAAGAGGCAAGGTGAACAGAAATGTCCACCGCCTGTGGAGATGAGGCGATTGCGGCCTGAGAGGCGGGTAGCACACTAGTCAGGGGAGGAAGGAGCAAGGGAGGCTACGCCTCTGTTGTGATCACTGTCCTCTTGAGCTTCTTGGGAGATGAGCCTCCCGTGTCCTTTGTTGCTTGTTCTGTGGGGTCCGCAGACTGTGTTGTTTCTGCTTCCTTCCTTTTTTGGGACCTGGTAATGGGGGGAGACTTGGAAGTCTCACCAGTTGATGGGGAGGCGGCAACGTCCTTCGTGGGGTTTGGCTCGCTCTTGAGCACCTCATATATTAAAGTCACCCCCTGTCACTTTAGTTGAGCGACCCGCCCGTCGACCCACTCCTTAGTGTGAGCTATAATTGGCTGCGTGATAGAATCCAGGTCCTCGACCTCTTGCTCATCCCAGTCGATGGAGGGGATTGCCAGGTCGGCAACCGCAGGGTACCTCAGGTGCACAAGGGTGGACTCATCCTCCTCAAGTTGGTCTGGCACCGGAAACAGCTGCACTCTCCTCAAAAACTGCACTGTCATTCGCATGTAGTGTCTCATGTGGAGCTCCTTATCATCTTTACAATCTGCCCAGAAATCTTCGACATGGTACTTGTGGGCGTATGCCGGCCCTAGTGCCTTCCTAACATGGCCGTGTGGGTCCATTCGTGGGTGAGCCATGTACCATTCAAAATTGTATTCTTTAAGTTCTTTTTCCAAGTTTCTGGCGCATTGAGATGTTTGCAGTCGATATACGCCTTGGCCGAGGGTCATGGGATAGGGGATCCCTGCTACATGCTTTTGGCCGAAGACCGTCTAAATATGTTGGAGCTACCGGGAAAGCTCTAGGAGAATGATCTGGTCGTTCGGGTATCTGGGCAACCTATTCGGCCGTTTCGTGAATCCCTAGGCACGGATGTAAGTGAACTTGGAAAACTGGATATATAAGGAGGCATACTCCCTCAGGAGTGCCCTGGCACTGTGGGATACCCTTCTCTCGAAGTCCCCAGCTATTAATCTGATGATGTGGCCAATGAAGGCATCATTGACCCGGCAGTACTCCCTTTTGAAGTGGCGGTACTGTAGTTGAGGGTACCGGTCAAAAGGCTTGAGCCCTCGTTTGTGATCCTGATCCGGCGCCATAAAGAGCCCACTATATTGTCTCTGACCTGCCAAGGAATACACTAGGTACGAGGTCATGTAGAACTTTGAGCTTTTCTTGACATTTACAAACTGCTCGTGGAAGCAGTTGCTGATGATACTCCCCCAGTCAAATGAGATCTTAGTTTTCACATCCTCATTTCCTCATATGATTTGTTCAATGTAGTAAGCCATCTACTCTTGGAAGTAGGCAGCTGCTGGGAGGCCCATGACCTTGCTTAGCATAGTCACCAAGTCGTGATAATCTTCTTGAAAATCGCTGCGGAACAGCTCCTAGGGAACCTTTGTAGCGCTGCCCCGTTTCTCCTTAAGCCAGTAAATGTTAATTGACTTCTTGCAGCCCAATGGATTGGCATCCCACACTGCCTGAAACTGCTCCAAAGTGGGGACTTGCATATGTGGGAATGTAGGAATGTGAAATGTTTTAGTGATTCCTTCTGGAGACATGTCGGCGACGATGTTCCCCTCCTTGTCCACGATCGTTCTGGTGTCTGCTTAGTAGGCTTCCCGACAAGCCATTACTAATTCAGGTGCTATCAAAGATGGAGGGAAGCCGGCAGCCTTGGCAATTCCACTTTGGCGTATCAACCTGGCGTTCTTTATTTTAGGGTCGACCTTAACCCTCTGGGTGAACTCATCTATGTCCACCTAGCCGATATTGGAGTCTGAGATCTCTCTCCAGTCAGTCGAGACCTTCGACTGGAGCGACTCACCCTAGAATTAGAACTTCATCTTATCTTTATCCTCCTTCCAATGAGCGGCCCTTCCAGATTTCTTGCCCTTGTCCTTTTCGGCGGAGGCCCCTGAAGTTCCTGCAGCCGATTCCATATATCCTACAAGCAAAGGGTGAAGTTAGCACAACAAAACACTAGTAACGTTAATGTTAGTCCGCATTGTGAGCATATCATCTAAATAGCCATTCAAATACATCATGAATTTAATCCTCAGATGATATCGATTTCATTTTAGGGCATTTGGACAATCCGGGCCTAGAGGGCTGGACTTCCCTGGCAGGAATGCTGTCAGGGAGGGAAAACATGACCCAAAGTTCCCGAAGACCCCCGTTGGTTAGATTTTGACGTTTTAAGAGACCCATGGTGGAGAATGGCAAGATTTAGAACGTGGGTCGAAGTCAGATTCTCAATTTGAATTGGTTTGGATTGATTTAAGGAGCTCCGGAGATTCCAGGCCGGGAAGCTATTAAGGGGCGGCCGTTGGAGATGGCGAACAGTGGATGGAAGTCTGGATGAGTAAGTCCGAAGGTCGAAGTCTAGGGGGGCAAAAAGACGGCCGACACAGAAGTTATCACATTTAGGCCACGCGGCAATCGGAAACCCGGGGCCCAAAGGCCGGAAGGACGCAAGGGGTTTGCCGCCGAGATATTTTACAATGGCTTGAACGGCGGCGGCGAAGGGGACTCCGGGACCCGGCTGCTGGAAAGATAGTGAATGACGACTGCCTGAAATATATGTATAACGTTGGGCGGCGATGGGGAGGAAACACTTGGGGCCCGGCCTCTCGGGAGGATGCAAGGCGACGGTCGCCGTGTGAATTTGGCGTCGACTTTGAACGGCGGCAGCAGCAGAGAGTCCAGAACCCGGCAACCGGAAAGATGCGGGGAGTAGGCTGCCGTGAGGTTCCAGCCCGGATCGGGCGACGGCGATGGTGAAGAGATCCCCAGGGCCCGAAGGTCGCATAGCCGGCACGGTTCCACCGTGAACGACGGCGGAACCGTCACGGAACTCCGGATGGCCGGGCCCAGAGGGTCCCGGGGCATGGCTAATCGTAGGCAGAATACGAACGGACAAAGGAAGCCCAGGATCCGAAGGGCGGGCAGCTGGATGGCCCAGGTAGTTTGGTTAGATTTGACGGGCGAAATTCAACAGGCACTCCAGGGACGGAAGCCCGACAACCCGGGCCCGGCAAGGGGGCCGGCCGCTGGCATGCAGCCACGTGCTGGAATGGGACGGCGAAAGAGGGGACCAGGCCTGGAGGGGCCGGTTGCCCTGCGCGAAGAACAACCGCACAACGGGCGAGCCCCGGATCGATAGGGAAGGTCATCACGATCAGTTTAGGAAATTTCTAAAAAATGGGTTTGAGGCACGAAGGGGTGTTCTTTAATTTTATCCAATTTAATTATTTGTTCAATTCATTTTAAATCCCCAAAATGATCAAAAAATGACGGGAGGGCGAATGGAAAAAACCCACCTTGAAAATGCTAAGCAGGAAGTTGTAGGATCCACCGGTGGGGTCGACAAGGTGAATTTGATGGCGACGGTGGTGACGCTTTTGATGGCGATGGGCTCCAGATAATCAGCTCGGCAACTCGCTTTAACTCGGACAATTTGAACAATGAAAATGACTTTAGTGGGCCGGGCCTTATATACCCCATCCGCCATTAATGCCCGCATTAAATGCTTTGTACGGCCGCGTGAAAGTTGGTGAAATTCAAATTTAGGTCGGCGGCGGTGGCGAGAGACTCGAGACCCGGAGGCCGGAAAGATGCGTGGCGACGTCCACCACGAGAAATTGTGATGATTTCGAACGGCGGCATCGAACCTCATCCCTAGACCCGGTGGCCGGAGGGACGCTGGGCGATCGCCACCGCAGCATTTTATCAACGTTTTACGGCCACGGTGGAGGTAAGCCCGGGGCCCGGGTGGCGGAAGGTCGGCAAGGTTTCGCCGCCGAAAGGTTTCGCTTTGCACGGTGATGGCAGCGGCAAGGAACACCCCGGGGCCCGGGGGCGGGCAGCCACTGGAGGATCGCCGTCGCCGGCGATGCGGGACCGGAAGTCCGGACGTGGACTTATTGTGCGGATCCAGAGAAGTGTCGGGAAATCCGATGAATTTGAACGGAGGATGGTAGGGCGGGTCTTCAGGGGGAAAGCGTAGGGAATGCGCAAGGGGCAGCGAGGGGGAAACCGATAAGGAGACCCCAGAGGCCCGGGCCTGAGGGGGGCCAGGGCGTCCAGAGCCAAAATGCCGAAGGGAGCCCGCGAGGCCCCGAGGGGCAGCAAAAACCAAAAGGGAAAGCATGGTCTATTTTATGATGTAACCTTGGAGCAGTATCAACCATGCGGAACGTCAAAAAAGAGGGGCACATAGAATGAGGTGGCCCCCGAAGAATCCGACAAGGCAAAAGAAAAGAGGGTCCCCGTTCCGAACGGGGCGTGTGTGCTGAGGGCACAACAAATGGCGACTCCGCTGGAGAACGCTCCGGAGCGTTCTAGGGATAAATATTCATTCAGGACCCAGAATCTCTGGTTTCGCAGACCAGGAGCGGCTTTCCGAGGATGAATCCTGGAGAACGAGATCCTTAATTGGGTCAGCTTACATGACATCTTGAAAGTGTGTGTAGAGTGAGTTCATTCCTTTCCTAGGGATAGTAACCAGGGTCATTACTTTAACCAAGTGAGCTACGTAAGTTGCGTAACACAAAAGTAACCTGGACATTGCCCCGCTGCCAGTCAGGCATCCATAGCCCCGCGGAGTTGTCGCTGCAATCTCACGGATATTGCTCTACTGCCGGCCGGGCGTCCATAGCCCTGGTAGAGTTATCCGAACACCCACACGGTCATTTGCTCCCCTTTTTCAAAGTTTTTTTTCTTCCTTTTTTGCTTTGATATTTCATTTCTCTTTTACCATTTAGTCCGGCCGGGTAAGCATTGAAGCCTACAATCGGTTTGAGACTACAGTGGTCACTAGAGTATACTTAATATTTTTCACTCTCTTGGGTGTCGTGACAACCATAGCATGGTCCTTCAGAATTTATTATTATGTAATTTGTGCGAGGTCCGAGATGTAGGTAAGAAGATCCGGCGAAGGGTCAAGTTCTGAGCAGAATTCAGATAAGGAAATCATTCACAGACAGCTCTGCAAAGATCAATAGTCTAGAGTGAATGTTTAGCCAAAGAACACGAAGAACGGACAGCAAAGTGAACCGCTTGTCAGGAAAGCACGGCCACCGCAAAGGAACGGGAAACCTCTTTCGAAAACAAAATTGCCGGGAGGGAGAAAGTAAAAGGCGATGCAAACAGGAGACAAACAAGCAAGAAAGCACCTACTCTAACCTATGTACAGGTATTTACAACAAAGAGATCGAAGGAGCTCAAACTTGGAAGTAATGCTTCAGGTGCTGCCCATTGACTGGCAACAGGACGTTTTCACCAGTTAAGTTCTTTAGGTGGAAGGCATTATCTCCCAACATCTCAGCTATTTGAAAGTGGCCAAGCCAGAGCTTGTCGAATTTATTATGTCCCCCTTTCTTTTCATGGGCCTTGTCCCAATATAGGACCAAATCTGCAATCCTAAAGGCCTTGATTTTAGCTCGACAGTCGAACCATCTCTTGACTACGCCCTGATGTTTGGCAAAAATTTTTACTGCGCGGTTTCAAACTTCCTCTAAATGCAAGAGCTCAGCTAACCGAGCTTCCCTACGATCTCCTCCTTCATAAAAATTATTGATGAACTGAAGAGTAGGAATTTTCAGGTGGATGGGGAATATAGGCTCAAGGCCGTAGACAAGGTGGAACGGAGAATCACCAAGGGCAGCCTTATGGCGGGTGCGATCAGCCCAGAGGGCAAAACGGAGCTGGGTATGCCAGTCCTTGGGGTTCCTATCTAACAGCTTCTTGATCACAGTAATCAAATTCTTATTCATGGATTCAGCAAGGCCATTGCCCTGAGGGTAGTAATTGGATGAGAATTTGAGGGCAATCCCATAGTCAAACGCCCAACTAACAAATTTTAATGAAGCGAAGGCAAGTCCATTATCACATACCAAAGCATACGGACAACCAAAGTGATTTAAAATGAAACTTTCCAAGAAATTGGTAACTAATTCAGTTGTATAATGTTTACAAACTATTGCTTCCATCCATCTAGTACAATAATCAGTAACGGTCAGAATGTACCTGTGTCCTACAAATGATGGAGGGCTTACCAGACCGATGAAGTCGAGACCCCACTGTGCAAAAGGCCTTACCTCCAGCATGGGTTGTAGTGGGACAGCAGCATTCCTCTCCCTGGTGGCAGCGGTCTGGCACGTATGACAGGAACGAACATGGCAATGGGCATCCTTGAAGACGGTTGGCTAATAATACCCCGCCCTTAATATTTGGTGTGCTGTAGAAGAGCCCGAGCCATGGCCCGTACCAAATTTATTGTGAAACTCCCTGAAAACGCGTTCTGCTTCCCCCTTGCCAAGGCATCTTAGATAAACGCCCTCGTGATTCTTCTTATAAAGAATGGAACCCTGTAACATATAACCATTACTTTTCAATCTCAGGGCCCTCTTCTGGACTCCTTGCAGATGCAGCGGACACTTATGATTCAGCAAATAATAAATGACATCTTGGTACCATTCTCCTGGGGAGACATCTTCAAGCTGATATTGTTGTACCGTGAGTTCAGGGCCAGCCTCTGCTATTGTTTCGGCCATTGTACGAGTGAGTTCCTGCCCTCTTACCAATTTCATTGGTTGGATCTCCATATCATACTCTTGGAGCAGGGTGACCCACTTAGCCCTCCATTCGCCCAACTCATTTTGCATGAGTAGCGTTTTGACTGCTGGGTCAGGGACGATGGTGAACACCTTATTGCGTAGAATGTAATGTCTAAATTTCTTTACTCCCCTAACAAGAGCGTACGCCTGCTTTTCTATGTTGTGGTAACGCAATTCAGCATCTTTGAGGGGAGCACTCATGAAGGTGATCGGATGCTCGTTTCCTTCATCATCCTTTTAGGTCAACATGCTAGCGCAGAAATGCTCTGAAGCAAATGAGTAGATGTAAAACGGCTTCAGATAATCCAGACTAATTAACACAGGTGCCTCAACAATGGCTCATTTTATTTCTTCCAAGGATTGTTTGGCATCTGGCGTCCACTCAACTTTAGCGTTCTATTTGAGCATGGCATTGAGAGGTTTGACAATTTCTGCAAAACCGGTGATGAATTTCTAGACAAAATTGATCTTTCCGAAGAAAGACTTTAATTCCTTCTTACTGCCCGGGGGCTGAATCTTGAGTAACGACTCAATGCGTTCAGGATCAATGGAGATTCCTTGCTCTGAGATGATGTGCCCGAGTAATTTGCCTTCGGTCACTCCAAAGATGCACTTCTTAGGGTTGAGAGAAACCCCAAACTCTCGGCATCTCTGAAATACTTTACATAAGTCAGAGACGTGATCACTTCGCTTCTTCGAGAATACGGTCAAATCATCCATGTAGATGATTATGCATTTGCCAATTAGGTCTTTGAAGGCGATATCCATGGCGCGTTGGAAAGTGGTGCCAACGTTGATGAGCCCGAACGGCATTCTTCTGTACGCAAACGTCCCCCACTTAGTGGTGAACGCGGTCTTGTGGCAATCTTCGTATTGTACCATTACTTGATTATACCTAGAGTATTCATCGAGGAACGACATCATTTGGGAGTCGTTGATGATTTGCAGCACTTCATCCAATGAAGGCACCGGATAGTTGTCCTTTTCTGAGGAGCGATTGAGATTGCAGAAATTCATGCACAATCTGATCTCTCCATTCTTTTTCCTGACTGGGACCAAATTGGCCACCCATGTGGAGTGCCTGACGGGAAAGATGATTCTTGCTGAAAGCAATTTCTGCACCTCCTTGTAAACGACAGGTTCTAACAAGGCATTAATAGGGCGCTACCGCTGGCGGAACGGTCTTACTTCTGTCTTCAGAGGGATGGTGTGCATGATGACAGAGGTGTCGTACGTTTTCAAATCTTCGTAGCTCCATGCCACTACGTCATGATATCTTTTCAATGCGTCTGTGATTCCCTTCTTCTCTTCGGGCATACATACCTTCCCAATAAAAATGTTCTTAGTATCCTCGGTCGTGCCCAGATTATGAGCGTTGCACTGGTTGCTTATTGCCTCCTTTTTTGTTTGCCAATCCTAATCCTTAATCTGATCTAGGTCGAATACATGCTCCAGCTGAACCATACCTCTGGGGATCGTGTTGGTTTTCAGATTGATAACCCCCTCTATGTCTAATTCAGCCTCCTGCGGATCAGCTTCATCAATAATTTGGGTAGCGAAGATGTCAGAACTTGTGATAAGCTGAAGAATATGCTTGTCGTCATTAAAGACTTGCAGGTGAGTAACATTATCTGGGACTGATGGTGTGGATGTTAGCTCAACAGTGAATTTCTTGAGCCCAGACAAAGAGAGGGGTTGCAGGGTGCTAGCTGCTTGGGCTAAGGCATCAGCTGTGCAATTCTAAGCACGAGGGATTAATTATATGTTGAATGCATCTAGGCCCTCTAGGAGATCCCACACCCGGTGCCTACAATTGGTGAGTCTCTGATCATGACAGGAGTACAATCTCCGGACCTGCTTAACTACAAGGGCAGAATCCCCGAAGACTTGCAGCACTTTCACGTTTTTCTTCAAGGCCATAAGAAGGCCAAGGACTAAAGCCTCATATTCTGCTACGTTATTGGTGCAATAAAACTGCAACCGGTGGGCAGCAAGAAATGTCTTACCTGTTGGACTGACGAGTTCAATCCCCGCTTTAGCTCCTTGTCTTGACTTCGATCCATCAAACCGGAGCGTCCAGCACAAGGAGGATTCCTTATCTTCAGGTTTGCTTGAGCCTTCGTTCCCTTTTGGCTGGATGGTGGGCCTCTTGATCTTAGGGGGCTTTCTGGGTCGAAGAAATGATCAGCAGGTGGTTCTGGTGGTGTCTCCTTTGGTGTTCCTGTCAGAGGAGCAGCGGCTTTCTTAACATGCTCCACCGCTGCTTGGCACAGGCAATAGTCGAACTCGGAGTGAGCAGCGTTGTGGACCCTACACCAGTTCGGCAATAAGAGGTCTTAGAAATTCATTCTAGCTCCTAGGCTGAGCTGATCTCTTGCACATTTTCCCATGAACTTCTGGAAGCCATCAAACAATCCCCAGTCGTCATCCTTTTTTGGCTCATCATCAGCTTCTACCAACATTCCGGTATCTGGGGGTACTTGTGCGGAACCCGCCGGGGGACTACACAATACCAGCAATACTTCATCTGCACGTTCTTCCTGAAGCTCAAGCTCATTTAGGTAAACAAAAGGGCGATAATTCCCCAAGTCGGTCTCAGCGAACAACACCTCGCTGATATTATTGTATTCCGTGATCATATACTTTATACGGGGTTCATGGTCAATACAGATCTGGTTTGGCAGCCCTTTCCATGGCAACCACATGTGGGAAAGGTCTGTGGCGGTGTATCTGTTAAGCGCCATGGTGAACTCTCTCCCTAAAATAATTTCATAAGCATCAGGAATATCTGCCACTTGGATATCGACAACCTGTTGTATCTGGGGGTCCGCAGCAATTTGCATGGGGATGCGGTTTATTTCACCTACGATGTTAATCTCTATTTTTTCCAGCTGTGTGACCTTTCTCTTTGAAGGAGTGGGGGTGATACCAAGAGCTTTGTATATGGCCAAGGGCATGACATTGGCAGACACACCTGAATCAAGCAGGCAGTTGTGCAAGTTCTTCCCAAAGACCCTAATAGTAGTTAGGAACGGGGGAGTTTCCGGTCTCCCTTGGAGGATGCCCACAGGTGTGTCCATTTGAGCTATTTGGCCTTTGTTCCTATCACTGCTCGTATCATTAGTTAGCTTAAATTGCTGGTCCTTGGGAGGCTGTCTACTAGCCCTTTCTGGCTCCTTTTCAACATATCTATTTGTCGACTGATTTATGGGCACACCGCTCCTTCCGGTATTGTCCTGTGCTTCCTGTTCTCTCCTGGGTTCCTCAAAGGTTACCCTCTTGGTTGGGGTCTCTTGTGTCGTGCTAGATGAGGGAGCCTCATTCAGAACCCTGAAGAAGGCATGCCTTACGGCAGGAACCTTGAGTAATTCGGAGGCCGACAAGCTAATTTTGACCTTCTTTAACTCTTCTGCCACATATTCACCCATTTGCTTGATTTCGGAGCTAAAAGCTCGGCCTGTGGGAGAACTAGGGGTTTGAATCTTGGTTTGCCCAGGCAGATTTTGGGGTTGGCTCTGAGGCTGACCTTGTGGTTAGTTTTGGGATTGGTTCTTGTTGAGATATTAGGTAGGTATGTGGGGTAGCCTTGGGTTATTACTAGCATTTGGATCAGGCGGAGTGGCGAAATTGTTTGGTAGGGTAGAAGTTGTGAAGGGTCTGCCGGCTTGTCTATTCCTAAGGAAATAGGGGCTCGACTGTTGATGGAACATGTGGACCTCATCCACAAATGGCTCTTCTTCATCCACTAGATTCCATTCAACGACCGTGTCGAAGCTAAATGATTCATATTTGATCTCCTTGCTTTTCTCATCCTCACAGGGACGGCTCGGCTGGTTTGTTTTCGCGACCAGCTAAAATGGTGCCTCATTGGATCACTAGACATGAGGGAATTGAAATTGAGTGAGACAATGTCCGCAGCTTGGCATCATCGACGACGACATTTTGTACCTCCACTTGGAAGATTTTAGCAGCTGTCTGGAACTCGGGACAGTCCAGCTCAGAATGCCTGCTGGTTTTGTGAAGTCGGCACTATCCGGACAAAGCCGCTTCAGCTAGATACACACCGCTGGAGGTTTTGTCATGGCCTGTCGGTTGATCGAATGGCGTGGGGACACCACCATTATTGGGCCTGGTGTTCCATGTATTTTTCCTTAGAAGGCCTTCAGACATTTTGGATTGAGTTTCACCTCAGAGGTCTCTGTTTCAATCAAATTACATTAGAGGTTTGCGCCTGATTATTTTGTTCTGGGATACACCCAGGATATCTTCTTGATCATCTCCACACCCTCTGTCCTTCCTCTAACAAGACCTCTAGGCTTATATCAATTTGAGAAAAGCTGGTACACTGGCTGATTTGATAAGTCGAGGAAAGTCCGGTCCCAAGTACAATGGTTCGGGCAGTTAGGGAATATGTCTGAGCCTATCTAGGAATAGTTAACACAGGGCTACAAATAAGATGTTGCGGGAGGCGCATAATTCAACGGCTGCCCCGGATGCGGCACCATAGGCAATTGTGGCACCTGGTTCATGAGAGGAGTTTGGTGAGAAAACACCTGATTAAGCCCCTGAATTTGCATTGGATGGGCGACGGGCCCCAAAGAGGGCAGTGGGCCGAAGATATTTTGTCCCAAGTCCGCACTTCCAATGATGGCTTCTGCATAGGCGGCCAGTAGGGTAGCAGGCGGCAGGCGCATCCTTTTTACCAACGCCGACGTGAGGTTATCCAGGGCCGCGTAGTAGACTAGTAGAGCGGCCGCATGATTATGGAGGTACGGATCCTGAAGCCTCATGTGAGCCCGGTGGAAGCGATCATTGAAGGAGCCGATAGGTTCGTTGACCTCCCTTCTGATGGAGATGAACTGCTGGTAAAGGTCCGCGGGGTTGACGGGGATCTTGTACTTCTATAGAAAGGCATTCTTCATCAGGTTCCACAAGGTGATTGATCCCCACGGCAGATTGATGTACTAGTAGAAGGCCTCTTCTCCCAATGAATGCGGAAAAAGGCGACATGCCACGTCCTCATGATCCACCTGCATTTCGGTAATCGTCGTTCTGAATATCTTGATATGCTCTTCAGCCGTTCTTTGCATGTCACATGGATAAAATTTTGAACAAAAGCCCTCCGGGTTCTTAGGCATGTCATTGTAAACAGTAAAGTATATCAGCGAAGGGTTATGCGCAAGCCAAGCCATGGGGGGAGGCGGAGGTGGCACCTGCTATTGGAGAACAGGGATTTGGGGCTATATTGGCAGTACAACCACAATATAGGGCTGCCCTTGAGCTATGGCTGCCTGGACTATGCCTTGTGCTAAAAGGGCCGGGAGAGGAGCGAACCCCTGGCTGCTGGAGGGAAGATGTGCAAATGCTGTTTGAGATGGTTGGGTGGAAGATGAAGGCCAGCCAAATGGAGGTGGGGGTGAAATGGAGGCGGATGGAGCGGAGGCAGAGGAAGAGGCAGAGATGCTTCCTTGTGCTCGTTTTGCCTTCGTGGGAGGCTACAATTCTTCAAATTCTCCCTTGTTTGGTGTTGATTTTAGAATCCTTTGAAACCTTTCTCGGGAGAATGATCCGATCTGATCCAGCTCAGCTTTATCTTGTAGCTTAGTATTCCGATCATGGCCCTCCTTCTAGTGCCAGTTCTGTTGATGTGTTTTTTATGCATTTTTCAACACAGGAAATGCACAGGTGCACTACCTCTCTTCAAAGACAATCTTCCACAATTGAGTTGCAGAACACTATCCCAAGGTCTCTCGGATGTCAGGTCATGACAGTGCTTAGATACCTCAGTACTTTGATGTGATTTGCTGGAATCACAAGGTGGTCTTACAGAAATACAAAGTGTAGATGCGAAGCATGAAGTTGGATCTTTGAAAATGAGTTTTTAGTATGAAAGCAGTTATGTGTTGGCTATAGGTTCAAACAGTAGTCTCAAACTCCATCTAGTTGTTAGATTTGGCTTTATAATGTGCAATGAACTTTGGTATTGTTCAGCTTCTAAAAAAAGTGGAAAAAGGGGGAAGGGGAAGAAAAGTTCCTAAGTCTGAAACTTGCAATGGATAGTGACAATGGAGTTCCTGCAATGGACAATTCCTTAAAACAATATCCCACTTAACCAGGGATTTCACAGTATCATAGAAATTGTGCTATCTTCTAAAGGCTGCAGATTTTTATCCTTCATCTACCACATACATGCATGAACCAAAGATAAGTTTTTGGGGTAGCTTTAATCAAGTCCAGGCTAACTTTGCACAACTATCTACTTTCAACAAACAGCAAAAAATATGGACTAAGGGATCATCAACAGTGCAAGAATTTTTATAAACACCAAACAGCATTCCTAAGATTTACCTAAATAACATGAACAGCTAACTAAATAGCAAAGAGATCTAAGCTAAACATCTAATATTGGAGAAGTGAATCAAATGACATGAGAGAAAACAAGGAAATGCACCAAGTCAATGCTATTTCTAATAAATTTCTGCAGCATGTTTTTACAACAACTCAACTCTCTCTTTTGCAAATGAGAGGAGTGCTCTATTTATAGTTTCTCAAAAGTCAAATGACTGGCCAAGATTCATTACAATTGTGTGGCCAAGATTCATCACAAAATAGGGTTTCACCTACCCCCAAATAGATTTACAATTTTAAAACATTCCTTATCCTTTCCCTATTTTGTCATCTAGTGGATAACACTATTGCTTTTTCGTCTTGTAGCTAATTGCTGTTTTCTTGGCTATAGCTACTCTTCTGGGAGGTCTTCTTTCTTGGCTGGGCTGTCTTCCCGCTCTTCGGAAGCTGCATGCTCTATGTACTTGAGGATGATGGCCTGGAGCTTGTCTACCTCGAGGGCCTCGCATCTCAACACCTAGTAGCTCCATTCTTTAGCGTTCTCTTCCAACCGCTCCTAATCCTCGTCATACTTTGAGCCTTGGTCTCTGAATAGTTCTGATCGATCGAAGGCACGGGCAGTGAAACTCAGGAAGTCCGTTGTGATATCCCCGGCTGTCCCGTCCTTCATCTTTTCCTCAAAATATGGCCTGATCTTTTCAGCGTCCAATTGTACCGTGGGCATATCATGGTCCGTCATCAGCTCAAGATACTGGGTGCATTCCGCCCAGATTTCTTTAATCCATTCGATATCTGGATCCACTTTGTTCTGGATTTGCTCCATCCTCTCTTTCCGATTGATGAGGTCTCTATGCCACACGTCCACCAACCAGTGATCCTCTTTTTTCAGCTCTAACTTTTCTTCCCACGTGCTTTCTGGCATTTGAAGGATGGCTTCAACCTTTGGGAAGGCAGAGTCATAGATCGTAGGGAAGTTGGTGCAGAGTTTCTTCGTGCCCTCCAGGGATTGGACCAGTTCCAGGAACTTGTTGGCTATCTGCACAGCCAAGCTGATCCCCTTGTTTCCAATGTTTATGACCTGTTGGAACCAATCCTCAGTGGTCCTCTCCAAGTTCTTCCTCCTTTCTAGCTTATCTATCTGCTCCTTGGAGAGTAGTTGTGGTGCAGCTGTAAAGGTAGTGGGCAAGTCATCTACTAAGGACCACTACTAGATATAGTCGGTCAGGGCAGCAACCTGTGCCTTAAGCTCATCCTTGGTGACCTTGTCTTGTTTGATCAAGTGCACTACCGTGGCCACTGATTCCTCTAGATGTTCGACCTTCTACTCCCTAGTTGCCGTCCCTAGGTCAATTATAGAGATATTGTAGCTAACTCCGGCCTGGTCAACAGTTGGCATTGCTACTTGTGCTGCCCGGGAGCCAAAAGCGTCCATGGTTATCTTGGAACGGACTTTAGGCTTCTCTTCCTTCTTTGTCATGGTCAGGGATCGAGCCAAGATGGCTTCCAATCTCGACCTCGGGTCGCTCAGAACAGGAGTAGTCTTTTCAAGCTACTTTTGCAACCAGTCAAGCATGGCAGACTTGTCCTTGGGTGCATCATGGCTGCCTTCACCCTTTTTAGTTAGAGGCAAGACTTCTGCCTCCTTTTCCTTTTGAAGCTCTTCCTTTTCCTTGGCAGCATCCTCCTCCTCATCAGAGTCTTGATAAAACATGAGATGTTTAACGGGTGCCTTGGTGGTCAATATCTGGGTGGGATCTTCTTCTCCTGCCACCTCTTCTTCTTTCTTTTCTTCAACAGCCTCGGCCTCGGGGCTCTTCACAATGTGGGTCTCAGCCTCAGTGATATCCTTTGTAGGTTGCTCTTCTTGTGGCTGTCCTTCTTCATCACGTGGCGACTGTTCTGTCTCCTCCCCAACATCTTTTGGCTGCTGAGCCAACTCTTCTTCCTCGTCTTCATCGAAGACCCGAATAATTTATTTGGCACCTGAGCCATCCTCTCCATCCCTGCCCTTAGAAGAGCTTGTCTCTTCTTCCTCGTAGGCCACCTTGTCGATGGTTTTGTGCCCATATTCGGGTTGCTCATAATAATCATCGGCCTCCTCTTCGATAGGCTTTGAAGCCTCTTGTTCCAGCTCCTCCAACTCTTTGGAAATCTGCATTGTGGCCTCCATGGTTGGCGGACCTGTTGGCGGTTGCGAAGGCTGAGCTGTTGCGAGGGTTTGGGCGAGGGCTGCCTGGAGTGCGGGGTCCATTAGGACTTGCGAGAGCTCGAGGGGAAGACTCTGTAGGTGTCGTGTAATAGCCTCGGGCACAGTGGAAAGGGGAACGGGCGATGCTATCATTGCCAGAGGCAGGGAGGTAATGGGTGACATGGCAGCAGCAGAGGAAGGGGAAGTGGTCATGCTAGAGGAGGAGTCAATATTGATTATTGACCCGGCCGGGGGTGAAGAGGCAAGGTGAACAGAAATGTCCACCGCCTGTGGAGATGAGGCGATTGCGGCCTGAGAGGCGGACAGCACACCAACTAGGGGAGGAAGGAGCAAGGAAGGCTGCGCCTCTGTTGTGATCACTGTCCTCTTGAGCTTCTTGGGAGATGAGCCTCCTATGTCCTTTGTTGCTTGTTTTGTGGGGTCTGGAGACTGTGCTGTTTCTACTTCTTTTTTTGGGACCTGGTGATGGGGGGAGACTTGGAAGTCTCACTAGCTGATGGGGAGGTGGCAACGTCCTCCGTGGCGCTTGGCTCACTCTTGAGCGCCTCATATGTTAAAATCACCCCTTGTCGCTTCAGTTGAGTGACCCGCCCGTTGACCCACTCCTTAGTGTGAGCTATAATTGGCTACGTGATAGAATCCAGGTCCTCGACCTCTTGCTCGTCCCAGTCGATGGAGGGGATTGCCAGGTCGGCAACCGTAGGGTACCTTGGGTGCACATGGGTGGACTCATCCTCCTCAAGTTGGTTTGGCACCGGAAACAGCTGCACTCTCCTCAAAAACTACACTGTCATTCGCATGTAGTGTCTCATGCGGACCTCCTTATCATCTTTACAATCCACCCAGAAATCTTCGACATGGTACTTGTGGGTGTATGCCGGCCCTAGTGCCTTCCTGACATGGCCGTGTGGGTCCATTCGTGGGCGAGTCGTGTACCATTCAAAATTGTATTTTTTAAGTTCTTTTTCCAAGTTGCTGGCGCATTGAGATGTTTGCAGTCGATATACGCCTTGGTCGAGGGTCATGGGATAGGGGATCCCTGCTACATGCTTTTGGCCAAAGACCGTCTGAATATGTTGGAGCTGCTGGGAAAGCTCTAGGAGAATGATCCGGTCGTTCGAGTATCTGGGCAACCTGTTCGGCCGTTCCGTGAATCCCTGGGCACGGATGTAAGTGAAATTTTTGAAACTGGATATATAAGGAGGCATACTCCCTCAGGAGTGCCCTGGCGCTATGGGATACCCTTCTCTCGAAGTCCCCAGCTATTAATCTGATGATGTAGCCAATGAAGGCGTCATTAACCCGACAGTACTCCCTTTTGAAGTGGTGGTACTGTAGTTGAGGGTACCGGTCAAAAGGCTTGAGCCCTCGTTTGTGATCCTGATCTGACGCCATAAAGAGCCCACTATATTGTCTCTGACCTGCCAAAGAATACACCAGGTACGAGGTCATGTAGAACTTTGAGCTTTTCTTGATATTTACAAACTGCTCGTGGAAGCAGTTGCTGATGATACTCCCCGAGTTGAATGAGATCTTAGTTTTCACGTCCTCATTTCCTCGTATGATCTGTTCAATGTAGTAAGCCATCCACTCTTGGAAGTAGGAAGCTACTGGGAGGCCCATGACCCTGCTTAGCATAGTCACCAAGTCGTGATAATCTTCTTGAAAATCGCTATGGAACAGCGCCTGGGGAACCTTTGCAGCGCTGCCCTGTTTCTCCTTAAGCCAGTAAATATTAATTGACTTCTTACAACCCAATGGATTGGTATCCGACGCCGCCTAACACTGCTCCAAAGTGGGGACTTGCATATGTGGGAATGTAGGAATGTGAAATGTTTTAGTGATTCCTTTTGGAGACATGTCGGCGAGGATGTTCCCCTCCTTGTCCACGATCGTTCTAGTGTCTACTTGGTAGGCTTCCCGGCAAGCCATTACTAATTCAGGTGCTATCAGAGATGGAGGGAAGCCGGCAGCCTTGGCAATTCCACTTTGGTGTATCAACCTGGCGTTCTTTGTTTTAGGGTCGACCTTGACGCTCTGGGTGAACTCATCTATGTCCACCTGGCCGATATTGGTGTCTGAGATCTCTCTCCAGTCAGTCGAGACCTTCGACTGGAGCGGCTCACCCTGGAATTGGAACTTCATCTGATCTTTATCCTCCTTCCCACGAGCATCCCTTCCAGATTTCTTGCCCTTGTCCTTTTCAGCGGAGGCCCCTGAAGTTCCTGCAGCCGATTCCATATATCCTACAAGCAAAGGGCGCGGAGGCCCCTGAAGTTCCTGCAGCCGATTCCATATATCCTACAAGCAAAGGGCGAAGTCAGCACAACAAAACA
>VDFB02008723.1:0-10804 GCA_007258455.2 Sequoia sempervirens | reverse complement strand
AAACATTTATACAAGCCAAAAATGAAAATGACCAAGGAAAAAATGCTTCACAACTTCCATGAACCAAATTTTCTCAATAACCTTGGTTCCCCTGCACACCAAATTTCAATATATTTGAGTAAATCTCATTACAATGCCTTAGGTACTCCATTCTCATAGATCTTTTACAATGTCACTCATACATTCAAGATTCTCTTATAATTTCTACATCATAGGTGCTCATGATGAGGTTAACTTCAAATGAGCAACTTGAAATTTCCTCACTAATCTTCACACGCTCTTTTATAATGACTTCAAATCAGAATTGAGATTTGTCAAGATCATCAAAATAAGGATGTTGCATTGCTTTTTTGGCTGAGATTCTCTTTGATGGCTCATAAATCAACATTTTCTACAAGGAGAGAGTAATCAATTTTTAGTAGTTTACTTACAAATACACAAATTAAAAGAAGAAAAAGAAAGCATCCAAAATGGAATTGAAATAAAAATAGATAGAAGGCACTTACAAACAACAAATCCACACCATTTGGTTCCAACTTGGGAACAAGGCATAAATCTTGATGCTTCCATTGAGGATAGGCATGTCAGTCTCTCAACTTAGTCACTCTTGGTCATACATCTTCACTGGGAGTTCCAAGATACCTATTGCACACAACACCTCTTATGAATAGAATAACTTGAAATTCAAGATGCTCTTATAATGTCTACATCATAGGTGCTCATGATAAGGTTAACTTCAAATGAATAACTTGAAATTCTCTCACCAAGCTTCACACACACTTTTGTAATGGCTTAAAATCATAATTGAGATTTTTCAAGATCATCAATATAAGGATGTTGCATTACTTTTTTGGCTGAGATTCTCTTCGATGGCTCATAAATCTGCATTTTCTGTAAGGGGACACTGGTCAATCAATTTTTAGTAGGTTACTTACAAATAGGAAAAGTAAAAGAAGATGATAGCATTGACATCAAACAGATTAATGTGCATACAAGTATAAATTAATAAGAACCAATGTGCATACTTACAAATTAATCCAACGAACCATCTGAATCTTCTCTACTCTTTATTGTGTCAAATATTGCCTCATGGTCAGCCTCACAGACCTTCCACAAGATCTTGTTCAAAGGTCTACCCACATATTTGGTCAAAATAAGATTGGATGGCATGACAAGGTTCAAGTAATGAAGAATCTTATGATGCATTTCAAAGTCTTGAAACAACCAATGTTTAACACTCTTATGTGGGTACCTTCTAAGCTAGTGAGTGAGCTAGCTTGCAAATGCTCCACTAGCTTGTCAATGTAGTAGGGTTGAGAAGGTAGGCGTAGTGTATGCCTCATATAAATGGGGTCTCACGGTAATCATGAGACCCCATTTCTATGAGGCATACACTGCCCCTACCTTCTCAACCCTACTGCATTGGAAAGCTAGTGAGCGAGCTAGCTTGCCAATGCAATAGGGTTGAGAAGGTAGGGGTAGTGTATGCCTCATAGAAATGGGGTCGCATGGTGATTTACATCACCATGAGACCCTGTAAATCACCATGAGACCCCATTTCTATGAGGCACTTTCGCCTTCACCATTAACCGAAGCAAATGATGAGCTAGCTTTGATGCTCCACTAACTTTCAATGCGGTGGGGATGAGAGGAACAGGGTGGCGTGTTCCTCATAGAAATGGGGGTCTCACGGTGGGACCCCATTTCTATGAGAATACAGGCCCTACCTTCTCATTCCGTGGTAGCTAGGTAATTGAGTAACTTAGGTGGGTTGAGAAGGTAGGGGTGGTGTATGCCTCATAGGAAATAGAGATATGGGTATATCAGGTGGGACCCCATTTCTATGGGCATGGGTCTCCATCATCCCATCGCGATGGCAGGCTAGTGTGAGCTCACTATCTTGAGCTTTCAAGCATGGTGCTGCATTTATATGAAAAAATTATTGTCAAATAATTCAAATTCTTTGTCCATGCTTCCATTTTGAGCCATGATTGCAAGATAGTCTACACCTTTCCCCATGTTGCTAACATAGCCTTGAATAAAGAGTTTTGAAATAGTGGAGAGAAGGGTTAGAATCCCTTGTAGGTAGACTAATCATGAGGAAACATTTAAAATATATCACAACATAAGTGATGAGGTAAATTTAGAAATAGAGATGAAAACCAAAATATTTTCAAATATCTATCAATGTGGGAGAGGAGTATATTCCATTTTTTTAGAGACATGTATGGAAAATTTGGTAGCATAGACAAGGAAATCAGTTGCCTGGTATAACTATTTGACAAAATGCCTCAATGAAAGCTTTGGAGACTGGTATGCACATCCATAATAAAGGATTGAGAAATGATGTTTTTTTTTACTTCCTTAAAAATTATGTCATATATATGTGTATACAAAATGTGGAAGCATACATAAGGTAAGTCAATTGTTAAATAACAAAATGCCTCAAAGAGATGTGGCTTAAAAATGTAATTGGAAAGTGTATAGAATTGTGTAATTTAAAATGTGCATTGACAACCTAAGGTTATAATGACAAACAAACAATGATCAACATGGAATATACAAAATAACAAAATTGAAAGCAAGCCATAATAGAATGAAGAATGTGTTAAATACTTCACATCACTGGTAGGGATACGTGAGTTGGGTTTACAATTTACAATGGCCAACCGAAAGAAAAGATCCTGAAATGACATAATGTGGTAGCGTTATAGCGTTAGCATTGTTATATGTTTTAAAGAAAAAATTAAGCCTGATACAAGTTTCTCTTTTTCTATTTTATGCTTTCAGCGGCTGAAAGAAAAACATTTATTTCCGTTCTAGGAGAGATTCTACAAAATTCATCAACAATAGTTTTCTTTCGTTTGCGATAGCTCGCAATGACGAGAAGAGGTGGAGGGTAAGTATTGTTTGCTATTTTGAACTTTTGAATTTCTTAGTTCAAGTTGATTTTGTTTGTTTTAAGGTTTAGATTTGATTTTTTTTTTTTTTAATTTGTAGGAGATGCAAATAATCCTAAAAATCCTCAACAGAAGAAACGAGGAAAATTCTCCTCAACAAAATCAACCTCCCCACCCAATCCTCAGCACCCTCCACGGCACTCCAACAAAGAGTACAGGGTGAAGCTGAAGTAACAAAAACAAATTGGGGATGCTTATCGGTGGTTAGTGATCCAAATGCTTCCAGCAGGTAAGAAAAAGAATGACACTAGAAAATTCAATGAAAGAGATGTTAAAAAATGTAGATTCAATAACCCAACAAATAATAGGATGGCAAGATAGGAGGCAGGCAGCTAGGGCATATTATTCAAATAAACTATCATATAAACAAGTAAAAGATTTAAAAATTACTAAAGGTGATTTGTGCTCTCTATTCACTGACCCTAGAACAAATCAAAATCTTAGCCTCAATGCAAAGAGGTTTCCTATTCATTGGTGCCACCACCAAGAGATTAGGAACCATTTTTATGATAGGTGGTACTTAGTCTTTGATTACCCACCATGCAACAATTGTGAAGTCCCCCAATATTTTCTTAGGAAACTATAGAGTGAGTTCATATTGAGCCAAATCCCAAATTATTTTGATATGAGAGAGTTCCAGGGGAGAGGTGGGGGATTGGCTCAAGATAGGCCTGGTGCACAGCCGGATCCTATGCAGCAAGGGAGACGACCTCTCGCTAGGCCGCCTCGTGAGCACATTATTATGCTTGTCGTTGCGAAGGAGAGTGTCGATGTAGAGACATTGCAGGCGATCAACACTTTGACCTGGAGTGTCATCCATCATACTAGGCCTATTGTACAGCGCCATCAAGGGGATTCTTTGGGTGGTGGCCTTCGAACCCATGTGTGTCAATCTTGCGGGGCGACTTGTTCATATGACCCCACCAGCACTCAAGAGGTTGCTACGCAGGATCTGTATGCTACTACGCAAGATCCATATGCTGCAACGTATGATCTATATGCTGCTACACATGATCTGTATGCTGCTATAGGAATGGAGAGGATGACTGACATTTTTCATCATGCATATGGCATTGATAGTCAAGTAAAATTCAACATGTTCATTGAATTTAATTTATTAAATTTTGATTCTGAAATGCATGATTAACTAATTTAGTTTTATTATTTTAATAAAATTGTAGGGTCACAGTGTTGAGACTGGATACACCGGTCCTCCACCTACTTATTTCTACAATACACCTATCAGTGGGGTATGTAACTAGTAAAAAATTATAAATTTATTACATCTTAATAGCATTGTTTTATGAATGGTATTTTAATACATGTGATTTTGGATGTTGAAAAGGCTAATATTGGCGGTTTCGAGCAAACACCTCCTAGTGCTAGTGGATTCACTCAAATGTACATGGAGGTAATAGAATAAAGAGAACTTAACTAATGAATTCTACTTAATAGATTTGTGTAGTTTATATTCATGTTGTTGGTTACGTTGCATTACACATCATTCAAACTCAAAGCATTACTTCAAATTCCATAACTAATAACTAGATGTTGATAGATGACAATATTTCAACTATATAATATAGTTGTTTAGAAAGTCAACATAAGTAGCATGATGCAATTACTTCACATGGAGGCATGTGCTTGCAAAGGTGCACCACCACGACAAACTATGGATGCTTGGAAAAAATCTATGAAACCATAATAGTAAGCAATAGCATAGACAAGGTAGTTAGTGATGCAAAGCATCATATCAAAACACTCAATCATCATGGTACATCTGATGCAGAGCATCCAACAAACACCATCAACATCATTTCTTCAAGGGATTTCAATCCCAAATAGAATTAGGAGAAGATCAAATATAATTTCATCAGAAATCTACTTTTCATTCAACCAAAATCTACTCAAATTCTCTTAGCAATTCCATAGGCCATCATTCATCATTCCACTAATCAATATTCCAATTGACTCATTCAAAGAAAAAACCATATTAAAGAAAACTTTGACTTAATCAATTAGATTCACATCATTCTCAACCACCATAAAAACAACATAAACCTTATTATTGACACTTGAACAATTCATCCTTTCATTTATTCACCAAGGCAACAAATCAACTAAACCATACCTCACTATTATCAGTCCATTATCAAGCACTGTACTCACCATATTTTGACTGCAGTAGTCTATTTACAGGTTACAAACTCCTGCTACAACAAAATCTTGATTATCTTGTGGTTAATCACCAATTTGCTCAAAAGGATTCATAATACTCACCCATCCAACCATCAAAGTCACCAAACCTGTCTTATACACCTTAACCAAATTTAGTAACATCAATCATCTCATTATTTTGATAGTAACCAAGCACTCAATATCATCCTTTCCACTGTTTAAACAAACATCTTTGTTTTGATCAGACAATATCATATTCCTCTAGTAGGTATGTCAACCATTGAATCGGGTAGTTACATTCCTATCTCAAAGCTTATTAAAAAACTCAATGCACATTTAGAAACAATTTCTAGCACATCACAACATATCAAAGTTCTTAGATGTTTGACATAAAGAAAATCATCATATTTCATACTATCCTGTGAAGAAAGGCTAATAGATTGGGCCTATTTTACAAAGGAGACTCCTTCAAAACCATTCCAAATCACTCAAAACCTCAAAATGGTCTTCAAGAATGTCTTATAACTCAAGATTTCACCATTTATAGGGATTGAAAACCATGAAAATGTTCTGATCCAATAAACCCTCGTTTATAGGGTGTAAAAGCACAAATCAAGGAGGGTTTTATGAAAAATACTCTTGCAAACCTCTATTTCTCTAGCCACCACTTGGAACATGATTTTTTATGTCTTCCAAGACCTTCTACATCATTTCCAATCCTCTGCAAGCTTTATTTATTCATGACCCATGACTGTAGCATCACTTTGTGTAGGAAAATCCTCTATTTTCCAGTGTAGCAGCAACTCCACCATGGTATTCTTGTTTTTCCCTGCACTTACAATCATCAAAACATGCAAAACATCCTAACATTAACCTACTCCACCAATTTACTTGACCTACATTGGTGGAGTAGTGAAGAAAAACCCTATTAGACTCTCAAACTTGCTTCTAAAAGGACTTTATCGGGCACTAAAAACTGCCTCTTATTCTTTTGTTTCCTAAAACTAACCAAGTCCAACTATTGAAATTGGAAACTAACTCCTCTTTACATGTATTCACACTATGATTTAACTTTGGGTGTTCCTAAATTACCAACACAAGAAAACAAAACAATCCAGAGTAATGTTGCAAACTAAGAAACAGGGAATTTTTATTTCAAAATCTAATTACAAGAACACAAACTTCTACTTTTTCTCTCCTTTACATGCCTTTTAAATATATTTCATTTTCCATAACTATATTTCCATTGGTTGAAACTACCCCTTTTAACCCTTAATATGCTTGATTTCCTTGTTTTTGTCAATTTAACAACTTTTAACAATATTACATTATTGCATTGTTTGCATTTTCCCACTTTGACCACCTAGAACTTACCCATAACCTTAAATACATTCAAATAAGACCTCATATGACCTTGAACATGCTTTACATCATTTTTCCATGACCTTTTGTGATTGACTGAATACAAATTTGAAAACTCATCCCTTTTGGAAAATTGAAAAGTATTTGATGACCTAGGTGCTCCTACACCAACATCTGACCCAATTGAATCAGGAGAAGATCGAATTGAATAAGCAACTAAAATTTCTCTCTTTTCATCAAAACTTACATTGTTTCATTTGCAAACCACAAGGCAAAAACAAGCCAACTCATTTCAATACTTCTTCTTATCATCCTCAACCTTCAAACATCTTATTTATTAGCAAAAATGATTGATACGTGCACAAGAAACCTAATTAGAGTCACTAAAAAATCCACTCTTTCATCATTCACCAAGGCACCCTTCCACTCAATTTGCTTTACCTAGGAAAAATAACCAAAAACCAATCTTTCATGTTACAACCTATATCCATTAGATCCTAACACACCTTTGTCATCATCAATTTATATGAATTCAAAGCAAAAACTTGATAAAGAGCTCTGAATCTTTCAATTCCTTAAACAACTCACCAAATTTTCACTTTTACCAATTAGTTCCTCAAGACCAAGATACTACAATCAACCATTTACACCTCAATCATTTCATCTGACTTCCAAGACATTACTCACATCATGTTTATTGACTAAGCTTATTCTATGTACAAATCAAGCCCTAGAAAGGAGGGTTTATTGCATAAGGTACTTACAAACCTTAAATACTCTTGCCACCACCACAAACACCATGGAAATATCATGCATAAGATTTAGAAATGATGCAGAGTGGCAGGGAAGGAAAACTCACAATCACAAATGGCAAAGTCACTCCACTAAATGCTTCTCTCAAATACTCTTATGAGTCCTAAACTCCACTATTCTTTAAGAGATCAACCCCACACACCTAGGGTTCACAACTCATACCACTCACAAAGCTTGAAAATATTTGGATCATGTATCATTAATTCAAAACAAGGTTTAACAACCCTCTAGCATTTAGGTTTCAAAAAACACCCATCACTATGGTGACTTAGACCTCACTCTCTCTTAAGGCTTACAGTCCTTTCCCGGTAGGACAGTCATAATAAAAAACACAAGGAAGACTATTAAGACACCAAACCTATGGATTTAGACCCCTAAGATGGACCCCTACAAGGTTCCAAAACCCTTCCTCTTGACTATCAAAACATCACTCACAATGGCCCTTTCTACCACTGCTCCAAAAGGCCTAATTCACATACCTACACCTAGGTATTGACTATCTAGGCTCTCCCCTTCACCCCAAAGCCCAAATTTAGACTCCTATAGGTTCTCCACACCTGTTTCCACCATTCCTAAGTGCCTCTTAAACAGATTCTTCAAAATCAAGAAAAAACTCTTTTTTTTTGCTTGTCAATTATGCTTGCCACATAGAGATGTCAAGCCAAAATTCATGCACAACTTCCAACAATGAGCCTGCCATTCTCCAAAACATTTATTAAATGATAGTATATTCTAGTATCTTCCATCCCATCAGATTTCAGCACTCATGTGGGAATGGAAGAAATATACATTTTCACCAAAACCTGATTTTAAGGGTTTTCAGGACCCTCACCCCGAAGTAGGAGAAATGGATTTATCTCCCCTTTGATATCTGTAATGAAATATCACCACTCCACCCCAAAGGAAGTTTTTTATTCAATTACTTATCCAAAAATTATAGGCTTACATGCTAATGATACAAGATGTACTCAAGTATGTAGGATAAAACAAAATTTTAGGAAAACACGAAAACAACAAACTTCTATTGAAACTTCTTCAAACATCAACATCAACCTTTGCCTTGACCAGAGAGGAATATTCAGTCTTACAAACTCCCCAAACTTTGCAAGTGTCTTTGAAAAAGAGAGACATTGAAAAACAACTAATCTCATGCTTGACTTCTAATTTCCTAGTTAAGGCAATGTGAGCAACTTCACCAACTCACTCACAAAGAGCCTTCCAAATGTGTCAAAGGAATTTAAAACCTTGTCAAAAAGTAAGGTGATTCCCCTCAGGTGTCTAGATATAGCAAGTCATCCTTTTTCCTTATTTTTCCAAGATGCACTAGACTTACAAAGGAGGATGGAGACCTTGTTGTACAAAGAAGTTGGTCACTAAGACCAAAAACTCAACCAAAAACCTATAAGACCTACTACAAAGCATTGAAATGGTCCATAAGACCTTATTCCATCCATAAACCAAGAAAAAAAACATGAAAAATTATTCTAGGTCCCTTAGACCCATGGGTGCTCCTGCACCATACTCCCAAGCAAGAAAAAGATCTCAAGTCCTCTTTGAGATCAGGTCTTCTACAGTGGTTCCATGCTGTTTAATATCATTTTCTAACATCCATGTTGCATCCTCTTCAGGTAGACCTTTCCATTTGACCAGGTATTCCTTGTAAACCTTCCTTCTAGTCTTCTTTGTCTCCTTGGTGTCTAGGATGCATTCAAGATTCATAGGCTGGTTGGGGGGTAGTTCCTTCACCCAATATTCATCCTCCATTGTTGTTGTACCTACTCCATCACCTGCATTCACAGAAGCTTTGAAAGGATACAAGTCAGAAATGTTGAAGATAGGAGAGATTGCCACCCCAGGAGGTAGCTCTATTTCATAAGCATTTTGGCCAAACTTGTAGACCACCTCGTAAAGGTCCTATCTTCTTCATCATGAGTTTGTATACTTTCCTTTGGAAGTCTCCTTCTTCAAGTGTGCCATCACCAAGTTCCAACCTTGAATTGACATTCCTCTTCTTAAATATTCCTTTCCTTATACTTCAACATTCTTTGAAGGTTTTCGCTCACTGTCGATGAATATCCCTAATTGTAACAACAAAGTCCCCACCTTGATCACTTCTCCTAGAAACTCCTTGTAGATCTCTTAGTTCATAGACCCCTCTAGGGTGCATGCCATAGACTACCTCAAAAGGGCTTCTACCAATGCTCCTATTCATGGAGTCATTATATGCAAATTCAGCCTAGGTAAAATCAAATCCCAAGCTTGTCCATGCTCCCCGGTATATCTTAATAGGCTTCCCAATGATCTATTCACCACTTCATTTTTCCATCTGTTTGTGATGAAAAGCAACTAAAGGGGTATAAAGATCATCATGGAAACACAGCTATTATGTGGCAAATGAAAATTCAAAAAATTTTCTTTAGAGTTATAAAAAATCACACAAAAATTTGAATAAGCATTCATATTATTTCCAAAATATATGTAAGAATAATCCATGGAAAATTGAATGTAGTTTCAAACTACTAGGTTTATTTTCTAAAAAATATCTATTTGGTGAAAAATTGAAATTTCAATGCAAGAGTACTAAATTTCAGTGGAAAAATAAGAAGTGCTTGTCTTTTCAACTACCCCAACTATAATAATAAAATCATAATATTTTTATATTTAGATAAGTAGATCTAATTCCATGTCCCGATGTGATGTATATTTTTTGTATTTTTTCTAGGTAAATAACACGATGAATTTTAATTACAACTTTAAAAAAACAGCAAAACTCGTATGTCTGACCACCTTAACTTGGTCAAAACTTCATGAAATTCAATTTTTTTTAATCCTATAGTATGTGAAGCATAGAATGTGACGCATGTTTTGGATTCAAAAAATGTGATACCATTTGAAAGCTATAATTTTTTTTCAATCAGGCTATCAATCAGGACTTTAGTCATAATTCTAATAGAAAATGAATAATAATTATGTATTAGATTCAAACTAAAGTATAATTTATATTGGTGGAAAGTTGAGAAGCTCCTTTACAAACCCTTTTCATTTCATCAATTTTGGGTTAAAAAAAGGTGTCAGCCATATGCACAAAGTTTGGAAAAGCAAGGTAAGTTAAACACGTCTTTTGTGTTGACTTCATAGGATTGGCGAGTCCAAACCAAAATCCAAAGCAAGCCCGAGCCTAATCCCTAGGCATTAATTTTATGTCAGAAATATCAGATATCTGATTTGAATCTGATATCCGATATGTTCTATATAGAACTTTGCAAAAATGTTATACAATTTATAATATATGATTTAAAAAATGCAATAAAGTTTATAATTTAGTATATAATATAAAATATAGTTTATAATGTAATATATAATATACAATTTATGATAATCTCTTACTGAATTATCTATTTAATATATAATATATTATATTATTATGTTTAATATTTCAATATTTTTGTTAATGTATAAATATTTAAATACATATATTACTAATGTATAAA
>VDFB02008722.1:0-25939 GCA_007258455.2 Sequoia sempervirens | reverse complement strand
ATATATATATATGTATGTATACATATTTTATAGTTCTAGTATTAAATAAGATTTTAATTTAAAATGCATGTAAAGCATGAGATTAACTATTTTAAAATAGTAAGATTGGAAAGAGAAAATTTGGTATTTACTTTTATGTGAATTTGAGAAAATCAAAATTAGATTAATTGTTACAATTTCTTTTATTGTTTATAAAATAATTATAATCAAGTTGTTTTATTCTTTCATATTTCTAACTAACTTGATTGGATTTAGTAAATCCTAACATTAGATTTTTATTATGCCTGATTTTCTTTAGATTGTTTCTATTCATTTGGGAAAAATGGGATTACTTGAATTATAAGTCTTCCAGATAAGTTTGTTAATGAGGGAGTTGTTAATTGTTCAAAATTCAATCCTTTGAGTTAACTAGGGTAGTGCACATGGTTTTGTATGGTTTTTAGACACCTGGTTCTATGAAAAGGATGTGATGTTCGTTGTGATATGTTTGGTATTAGATTTTGATTTATGTGCACTTTGTTTACCTTTGCTAGTGGACTTAGATTCCTTGTGTTATTTTTAGGGGAGTGGCTCTTTGTGAGGGCCGACACACAAAGTGGTGCCAGGGTAACTCATGTAGAGTTAGTTAACCAGTGAAAACTAAATCAACACATTGGGTATTCTAAAATATTTAACTAGATTAATTATGCCTCACTCATGGACTTAAGAGCTAGTTCAGTCTTAAGAATGAGTCGAGAAGGCCTGGAATGGAAAAGTTGATATCTTGTTATTTTAAAAGATATTTGATTCTGCAACAGTTTGCATGAGGGGCCAGGTTTCGTAAGAGGTTGCTAGGGTAACCCAAGTTGGGGGCCGGAACCTAGGAAGAAACACCAAGGTAACCTATGCAACATTGTGATGACACTCCACCTATAATAATAATGTCCTTGTGAACTTAGTATATTTGATCATTCTGTTCTGGAAGCAATGTAACCAATAAGTTAAGCTTGTACTTGTATAGTTTTGTCTATGGTTTTACTTGTGTCTAGGGTTTGTAGGTTATGTCTAGGGAACCTTTTTACTATCTCCTAGCATGGGGGGTGGGCCTATGGGTACCACATGGTTGGGTGGAAGGTGCACCTTACTCCGTTGGGTCCCTAGTTCTTGTTTGTGGCAACGAGTACTTCTTGGATGGAGAGCTCGTATGTGGAAATGTACTTTCTTATTTGTATTAGTGGAAACTTTATTTATGTATCACTCCTCAATTGTTAACGAGGTGAACAATTGTAATATGTAATTGTACATTTTTATTTGACCTACCTCATTTGAAAAATGAGTATTGTAATGTTATTTCAAATGCAATGTAAGAAAGAATCTTATTTGTACTATATATCTTCAATGAGGTAATTTTAAATGTTATTCAATGTATGCTCTTAAGTTTATGTGAATTAAATACATGCTGAGTTAAATACTATTGTCATCTATGGGATTTTCAAGTAGTGTGTCATCGCGTATCTTAGAGAATGTTTGCAATTAATAAAGTTTATATTTACACTTTTAAAAAAAAAATTATTGCACTATCGTAGTCAATGCAACATTCTTTAGGTTACAAGACGGGGCACTAAAAATTGGTATCAAAGCAAAGGTTCTAACACTAGATGCTCTGGGTAATTGTGAGCCCATTAGGTTGACCTAGATGTTAGACTACGTAGTATTGTTTTCTGTTAGCCTTGTCTATTTTGTATCTGAGACTTGTTTCTTTTGTTTTATGTGTAGGATCATGCCTAGGCATCATACTAGAGGTCATGGTAGAGGTCAAGGTGGAGGCCATGGGCTGAACCCTCAGGTTACTCCCCCTTAGAGCTCCCACGAGAGTGAACATGCCAAACAGTTGGGTCCTCAGTTAGAATAGACAAGTGAGGAATGGATTCCAATTCAGCCAGAGGTTGAGGGAGCTCAGTTGCATCCAATACTAGAAGAGGTACTTGTCAAACTTGGTCCGAGGTAGGAAGTTGATCGAGGTGGTTAGGGAACGTGATATATCTCCTAGGAGGATTGTTAGTACTACAAAGCAGGATGCCATAGTTGCAGGACATATGAGGGATTTGTTGAGGGCACGCCCTCCTACATTTGATGGCACAGGTGGTGGTCTAGAGGCAGAGACCTAGTTATTAGACTTAGGTAGATGTTTTTCTATGCACCCATACGATAGCAATACCTGAGCTAGATGCGCCATCATGCATCTAAGAGGTTTTGCCTCTACTTGGTGGCATTTGGAGGAGCAGAAGCTCCATTTAGAGATTGGGTCAGTTTCTTGGGAGATGTTCTTGGAAAGGTTTAGGGCACATTTCTTATTTGAGCATTGGAGGCAATGACGAGCTGATGAGTTTCATGATTTGCGTCAGATGGCTCTATCTATTGAGCAGTATGAATGCAAATTTTATGAACTCAAAAAATATGCAGGAATTGGAGATGATGAGGCGATGTTGGTACAACATTTTATCAGGGGTTTGAATGCCCGCATTAGTGGAGGAGTTATAGTCTTTGAACCGAAGATAATGGAAGTTGCAGTTGAGAAAGCGCGCACTGTGGAAGAGAATTTGACTCTAGCATTGGGTGGACATATAGGTGTCCAGATACGTAGTGCACCTATAGCAGGTTTTGGTCCACGAGGTGGTCAGGTATAGATAGGAGGTTCCTCTAGGAATCAACAGACACCCACTAAGGGTGGACAACAATAGCAGCAACATACTCCTCAGAAGAAGAATAATTCACAGCCTCAGTAGGGTAATAGTCCTCAGTTAGGAAAGAACCGCAATTGGTGGCGCAATAAGTGCAATCGACATGATTAGCTAGCTCAGAGTGTGCAGTCTACAATCAGTAGAGGTAGCTTTCAAAAATCCAATGCACCTTTGGGTGGTAGAGGATTTGGTAGAGGTACTAGTTGTTATTCGTGTGGTCAGCAGCGGCACATTACTAGGCAGTGTCCTATGAGAGGTTCTTCAGGATTTGGGCCACGACCGACAACTTCTGAGCCTACAGTTGGTGGTGCAAGCCATTCTCATACAGTTTATGCTGCAGTTAATAATCGCCAAGCCGATCATCAAAATACAGTAGTCGAGACTTTAGGTTAGTTACAAGGTGCTAGTGTTACTATTCTTTTTGATTATGGAGCTATTGATTCCTTTATTTCACCTACCATTGTTGAGCGATGTGGTCTTGTGGCGGCGGTAAGTGGCAGGTAGAATTCGCCTCTAGGGTGAAAGTAGTGGTTGAGAACCTTGTACGTAATTGTGAATTAAGAATTGGTTCGTTATCTACCTTAGTGGATCTTCATGTTACACCTTTAGGATCGTATGATATAGTTTTATGTATGGATTGGTTAGAATCTCATCATGTTGT
Source organism: Sequoia sempervirens (assembly GCA_007258455.2). Taxonomy (NCBI): domain Eukaryota; kingdom Viridiplantae; phylum Streptophyta; class Pinopsida; order Cupressales; family Cupressaceae; genus Sequoia; species Sequoia sempervirens. The sequence goes on along the minus strand of VDFB02008722.1, from coordinate 22,558 downwards.
AATTGACTGTCGACTTAAGACAATAAGTTGTATTAATGACTCAAGTGCAAAAGTTGGTATCATAGGTGTTCAAAGATCTATCTCTTTGCGGATGATCTCTGCTATACAATTGAAGAGATGTCTTCGCCAGGGTTGTCAACTATTTGCAACATCAGTTACTGATTTGGAGGTAGGAGAGAGTCGAGAGATATCTCTTGATGATCATCCTATCCTTAGGGAATTCGCTAATGTGTTTCCTGATGATATACTTGGTATGCCACCGAAACAAGATATTGATTTTAGAGTTGACCTAGTTCCTGGAGTAGAGCCTATATCACAAGCCCCATACAAAATGACTACTCAGGAATTAGAGGAGCTTCGTATTCAGTTGGAGGAACTATTGGATAAGGTTTTTATTCGTCTGAGTGTTTCTCCTTGGGGAGCACCTTTTATCTTCATAAAGAAGGACCGTGGATCACTTAGATTGTGCATTGACTATCGTCAATTGAACAAAGTAACGATAAAGAATCGATATCCTTTGCTTAGAATTGATGATCTTTCCAATCAGATCAAGGAAGCTAATGTGTTTTCTAAGATTGATTTGAAATTATGTTACCATCAGTTACGCATTGCAGAAGCAGACATTCATAAAACAACATTCTGAACTCGCTATGGGAATTATGAATTCACAGTAGTACCGTTTGGGTTAACGAATGCACCATTAGTTTTCATGAGTTTGATGAATGGTGTCTTCCGTACATACCTTGATCATTTTGTCCTTGTGTTTCTCGATGATATTTTGATCTATTCAAGAAATATGAATGAGCACAAAGAGCATCTGAGACAAGTACTGCAGTGCTTGAGGGAAAATCAATTGTACACAAACCTAAAGAAGTGTGATTTCTTCCAAGCCGAGGTGAAATACCTTGTTCATGTTATATTTGGATAGGGTATTGCTGTGGATCCTTCGTAGATTCAAGCTATTGTTGATTGGCCCATGCCTACCAATGTATCTGAGGTTCATAGTTTTATGGGTCTAGCTGAATATTATAGATGGTTTGTTTAGGGGTTTTCTAGGATTGGGCACCCCATTACTTCTCTTTAAAGGAAAGGGAAGAAATTTGTCTAAACAGAGCAGTGTTAGTTGGCTTTTCAGACACTTAAAGAAAATTTGACTAATGCGCCTATATTAGTTGTTCCTGATCCTGCTAAGGATTTTGTTGTTTGCACTGATGCATCCTTGGAGGGTTTCCCAGGAGGCTTGATCACGGGAAGTAGAAAGAGGAAGGAGGTATGTAATTATAGCATAAATCTGGCTTCCAAAAAGGGTCATGAGCTAAGTATCTCCACTTGTTGGAGACTTTTCTCAGGTTGTTTATTCCGTTCGCGACGGTGGGCGACATTTGAGTTAAGCTGCGACACCAGCACAGCGTAAATTCGCGGTTTTGCGTACTTGTTTTGCGCGGTAATTTGGATACTTCAAGACAGAGGTGTATGGATTTTTTGTGTGAATATGATTTTGAGGTGAAATATGTTCAGGGAAAAGAGAACATAGTGGCTGACGCTCTCAGTTGTCGTCAACATGAGATTCCTGCTATCACTCTTGAAGTAGATTTAAGGGGTCAAATTTTAGCAGCACTTCCTACAGATAGATTGTATCAGGAGGTGAAGACAAAGATTGAATCAGGTAGATCTCTAGAGGGTTGATTTACAGGGTATTCTCTTGAACTAGATGGGTTATTGCGTCATTTAGACCGTATCTATGTACCACATTTAGAAGGTCTTCGCATGTTGATTATGACTGAGGCACATCAAGCTCCTTACTTAGCTCATCCTGGTGTGAAGAAAATGCATGCAGATCTTTGATAGTTGTATTTTTGGCCTGGTATGAAACACAATATTGTTGATTTTGTATCGAGATGTCTTGAGTGCCAGAGAGTCAAAGCTGAGCATCAACATCCCATAGGATTATTGCAGCCATATCTCATTCCTAAATGGAAATGAGATATTATATCAGTTGATTTCATTGTTGGATTACCTTTGTCATCTTGGCGACATGATGCCATTATGGTAACTGTTGACAGATTGACTAAGGTAGCACATTTTTCTCCAATTCAATCATCTTATAATGCTTCATCTGTAGCTAGGATATTCATGGAGGACATTGTTAGATTGCATGGAATTCCTCGTAGGATTATATCAGATAGAGATCCTATATTTACAGTAGCCCTATGGACTTCATTACAACATGCTCTAGGTACACAGTTGAACTTTAGTTCAACGTATCATCCTCAAACAGATGGTCAGATAGAAAGATTTAATCAAATTCTTGAGGATATGCTTAGAATGTATGTAATGGACCAACAATCATGTTGGGAAGATTATCTGTACTTAGTAGAATTTGCTTACAATAATGGATATCAAAGTTCCATAGGTATGCCCCCTTTTCAAGCATTATATGGACGTCCTTGTCAAACTCCATTGAGTTGGGATCGACTTGAGGATAGAGTGTTACTTGGACCCAAGATGCTTCGAGACATGGAGCAATAGGTTGATCGCATTAGAGAACATCTGATAGCAGCTCAGGATAGACAAAAGAAGTATGTCGATGCGCATAGAGTGGACCGACAGTTTTTAGTTGGTGATAGAGTATTTCTTCAAGTGTGACTGTGAAAGAGTCCAATCTGTTATGGAAAAGGCTCTAAGCTTGTGCCTCGATTTGTTGGGCCATTTGAGATTCTAGAGAGGATTGGTCTTGTGGCATATCAACTCACCTTACCACCCAGTTTGTCACGTATTCATGATGTCTTTCATGTGTCAGTTCTTAGACCTTATCATCCCGATATTTCTCATGTACTTGATTGGAATGCGTTACAAGTAGAGGACAGACAGTTGGCTTTGGAGCCCATGGGCATTTTTCAGTGCCGGAAGCTCATTCTCAGGGGTCAAGACGTTGATCAAGTGAGGATCCAATGGGATCCTAGTCATGAGGCATCTGCTACTTGGGAGGATCGCATTTATGAGGAACATCCTTTATCGTTCCTGAACTTTCCAAAGAGCAAACCTGCCAGTCTAAGGGGGAGGATGCTGAGTACCCCTCCGTTTTGCTTGCATGTTTTATGTTAGCATGTTTTCTTTGATAGACCACGGTACTTTATTTTTGATGTGATCAGCGACATTAGGCGATGAAGTTGGTTATGTTGTGATGTGATGATATGAATTTGGTAGTCGGCCCGCACGACGCATGCATTTATGTTGAGTATAGATGTTTGCCGGATGTTATTGCTATATATATGCTTATGGTATGTTGGTTGTTTTTCTTGTAAACCAGGTTGGTCTCCTATTCTACCTATGAAGTAGCCAACTCCAATCAAGGGTAGCTTAGAGGACTTGGACCAACTGACAAGATTCAGTCAAAGACTGAGATCTTCTGCACTTTAGGCTTTGCAGAACCAGGGCGAGTATACCCACACAATGCCTCAAAGAAGACTAGACATTGCTTTTTATAGCAGATAACTCCTGATGTCAAGCGTTGAGGACCTCAAATGGGGCTAGATTCTCAGTAGCTCAACCTTGAAGCAACCAGGAGGCAGGACACAAGCTAAACAAAAGATATTCAATAATTTGTAAATAAAAAGGTTTCGGAGAGGAACCAGGCCGCAAGACAGATCAGTGCCTAATCCAGGGTCATGGAGTCATACACAAAAGATGGAATTCATCTGCAAATAGGACTCAATCAATGGATTTTGTTTTGCTAATGCCTTACATTAGCTATCAGTGCCTTACACTGACAATTCGGCTCTTGTATCAACTAGACTCTTCTTACCAAATCCAACCTGCAAACAAGTAATCACTGCTATCTATTCAAAGGATTTAACTGCTTCCTTGAAGCAGACCTATCAACAAATAACACAGTCCCATGAAGTATGAGAAGATGAACAAAAACACCTTATGCATTTATTCAAATGATTAAAAGCCTACAAATGTGGAGACAATCTGATGATATGCATGAAAGATAAGCATCTTCATGTATTCTTGCTTAATTGATTGCATTTACAGAGGAATTCAACATTACAGTTTACAGACTCAAAAATGACCTAAGACCAAACCCTAATCTATCCCAGGCTAATCCCAGAACTTAGAAAAATGGAACTGAACCAAGGGACCGAACCCTTCACATTGGACATGAAATCTCCCTTTATAGGAACAGGGAGAGCAACAAGCAACCGACCAGGGTGACTTACATGTCATCAGGTGACTAGGACAAACCCTAAACAACACGCAGGCTAAGTCACCAGTCCACCACCAACATCAGGACTACATTGAATGTTCACAACAAGTGAATCCATGAGAAAGCTCGATGCAGATCCGATTAGGTCAAATATGGCAGGACAGACATGAGCGACCCTAGCGACTAGAACAAGTCTGACAACCAACATCAAATCAACCCAAGAATCCGTGCACCCATACCTCTGAACATGCCATCCCGTTATCATAGTCGCCATGAATGCAAATTCGATGGATCCAACGACCCTCCATCTACTGCCATGAATGCTCCAGGCTTCTAGTCTTCGTGCGCAAACACCCTCCAAACCCTAGCCGCGTGCATGTTTGAATCTCCGCCGTCAATCAATGAGATCAGATGGCTGTCATTTAAATATCATTGGACTATTGAAACAGGCCACCATTGTCGTTAAGACAAAGTGGTGTCGGGAAGACCTCTAGGTGACAAAAATAGTTATACCGAAGTCACCAAGCATATCGGCCAGACAGAAGGAACTCGAGGAGATGTTTGGCCAAAGAGAACATGTTATATCGAGGGGCCAACACAATCGGTGAGACAGGTAATGGTCAGGGAGACATCTCCCCGAAGAAAATAACTCTCACCGAAGAGCCTTCGAAAGAAACCTCCTATGCGATGTCGCTACATGACTTTATGTTTCTTTCACCGATGCAACCTTCTCCCTTTTGAATGTCGCTATAGCATACTATCATCAGGGAAACCTCATGTAGAATATATTGTGTCATATCGAGAGCCCTTCATTCACTCGGAGTCACTGAGACATTACAAAACCTATGTCGACGAAGACCCTTATGCTCCATCAGCGAGACCGAAGGTCACTCGCTGAGACCTCTCGCCGAAAACCATAGCTCTTACCGAAGAGATTACCCTTTACGTTTTCGGTCGGTGTAACAAATCGTATTCACCAAGACCTCCTGCCGCAGATCATAACTCACGCCGATGGGATCCCAAAGTGCATCCGTTGCCGAGACATCTTTGAATGTTAGCCTAACCATCTGAATCACACCGACGAACCGTTCCATGTGCACAAGTCGGGGAGACATATAGAACTCGGTGAGACACCACCCCGATAGTCACAACCTTTGCCGATACAATCATCCTTAGTCGCCGAAACCACGTGAATGTCTTGCTGATAGACATCCACAAGCACTAGTCGGGGAAACAATATATCTTCGCTAAGACCTTATCCTGAGAACCCAAAAGTCATGCCAAAGTAAAAGCGGGGCCGGTGAAAGCGGTAACAAGGGGCCAGTAACGAATGAAAAACAGGGCTCAAGGGGACCACAAGTTAAAGTGAACCGGGCGGACAAGTCACCAACAAAAGAACAAGCGGCCAGAAGAAAAGGAAGCTGCAGACCTAAAATGATCCCGCTCCCACCTCTGCAAAAGACAGCGGACATGGAGCCGGAACCAAAAAAAAACCAAAAAGCCGTGGGGGCGAAGACAAAAGGAAAACCACTGCAAGCGGAGCCGGGGCCAGAACGAAACCAGAAAGTGAAACACGAGCAAGGTTCCAAATTGGGTTTCCCGTGATCTACGCTTCGCCAGGAAAAGTCGAAAGGGGAAAACAAAACCTGAAACCGGGAGGAGGGAATGAAACGAAGAGGCGAAACAAAATCGATCAGTTACGATCCCGCCGGACAAAGCTCTTCTGGACAGGACAAAAAACAGGAACGCTGGCCAGGAAACTGGTAAGGATGCCATTTTAAAAGATAAAAGGACCTTAAAGAATTACCTGGAAGACTCAAGCCTTGAGAGGAGAACTGTTGGAACCAAAACCAGACGTGTTTATGGCCCGGATAAAGTATTATTTTTCTTTGCATTGTCAGGCTGGGCAGTTGACCCAGTGCGGAAATTTTATTACGGTGCTGAACATCGTATTTTGGCGGATAGCTTGGATTGCTGAATTGTAGGATTAGGTATGCGCTGACTTCCACGGTTTCAAAGTTTGGCGTTTACCGGAGACTCAATGGTAATGTTGATTGGGGAGGTAGTAGCGAGGTTTTCTATAGTCTAGCGCTAAACCCGATCCACGGTATATGCGTCCGGTTTAGGTTTGAGGTGTGTTTGGTTATTGTTGTCAATAAGATTGCACCCGAACACTCGATTATTTAAATCTAGCAATCTGTTGAAACATGGAATGATTCTCAGGCCTGTGGGTTGCCTAATTTTGAGAATCAATCTCCAGAGAGGGCTGGTTCCCTGATGAAAAACCTCCTAAAACTAATTGATTTGGTTGGGAAAGAGATAGAAAGCTTACTTGAATTGAAATCCTAAAACTACAAGAGATGACTGCACCTAAATGATAATAATTTGCAACTATGGTTCACAATAAACTTCTCAAAACTCCAATATGCACAACCTGATTTAATAGTTTAATCACTTGAATGATTTAAACAGAGGCTTAAATGTAATCCAATATTGAGGGAAAATGAAGTTTTCACAACAAAATTAACTAATCAATTTATAAGCACAGTGCATAACTAGTGAATTTATACCAAATTGCATACAAATATGTGAAAAAGATAGAGAAAATTAGAGGTTTCAGAACTGAAACACAGTAATTCCTCGATCAAATTCCCCACAAAACGATGCTTGAAATCTAGAAGGAAAACTCTAAAGTATTGAAACTTAAAGGAATCTTCTACAATTACACACTTTTTTAAACCTGTAAGAAGAGACTGCTGTATTAATATGTAAATGAAGATCTTTGAGGGATTCCTGAATGATTAAACTGTAGAGAGTACAAAGTGAAAAAACAAGAAGCGGATTGAAAAAAGATGACTTTTTGATATATACAATATGAGAAAGGCACTCAAAGGTGCATGAATAAACCGCTAAAGTGATCTGAAAGTGAAAAGATGACAATTACAATGCGAAATCTGAGCACAAGTGAAAATCCCTGAAAAAGTGGCTCAAACTCATGCAAAAATGAGTGAACACAAACTCGAACTAGCAGTCATAAAGCGTGTGACTGATCTGTAACTTGAACTGAACTGAAATCCCTGAAAAAGTGGGCTAAAGCATGCAAATTTCACCTCGTTTGTATCAATCCGCCCATGCACACTTTAAAATCCATCCTTCTCATGATAAATTTTCAGTTGACAATCTGATGGAGAGCTAAAGTGAACTGAGATTTGGCTTTACATAATATCTTTACTTGCATTCGAAAAAGATGAATTAATTAAATGATTTATAATATATCATCTAAATAATTCATTTACATTAAATTATGCAAATAAAATATTAAACTTAAAGCTAAATGTGAGTTTACTTAGCATAAGTAAAAAATAGGCATTTTTTATTGACAATCACCGTTGATCATCATGCATATACTTGTCAATAATTAAATTTTGCCATTGTTGATAAGGTTGACCACCTTATTACTCCACTCCATGCATATGAGATATAAGGAAAAATGCATTGAACCTTACAAAAGAATCAGCCGACCACTTTGTTAGGCGAATTGGCTTCAAAAAATGTGACCATGGGGACAATTAAAAACAAAATGATTATTAAAAATCATCACAAAAATGTGCAAAGTGGAAATAGGGCGAATAATCAAAAGCACACATTAAACCCTAAAATCATTATCACTCTTTGCATTTGACCAAAAGAAACTTCTGGAGGAAGTTGGCCGCCACCGTGGAGGGTTTGAAGCTCGAATTTGGCCAATTTCCTGTCGATTTTTGATGATCTCTTGAGATATTCTTGAACAAAACAGGTAAAATGAAGCTTGCTTTTTATATTTTGACAACTCTGGATATTACCAAGCATTAAAAATGCATTTTTCTGAGGTCTTAAGGCGTGGCTGTGATGATATCTAATACATTATGTGTCTTCTCTCTTTTCCTCTTGTATTCTCTTGGTATTATGTTTTAACCTGGCCGCTATGGAGCTGGAAAGAGTTCGAACTCATCACTTGAGCAATATCACAAGGTAACTCGCATTCTTTAGCACAAACCCATGCTGTTCTTTCTATTTTGAGGCCATAAAAATAAAAAATCTTACCTTCTGAAGCTACTTTAATCTTTTTGATTATAGATGATGGTTACCCAAGACTTTTCCTTTCTATCCCTGAACATATACATTTGTCTTGATTTGAATCTAGCCGCGACAAATAATCCTGATCTGGGTTCTCTCATTATAAATATATAATACATGAATTCCTTTGTACAACCCCAACCATCATTACTTTGCCTTTGTTCAGAAATTTTTGTATGTTACTGCACGGCTTGAAGCATTTTGGGTAATATTTGTGTTCTCAAATCTCTTGCTTTGGGTCACCATTGAAAAGCTTGAACCTTCCATGTCATTCCTGCTGCATTTGATCAAACTTGACTATGAACCAAAAAAAACAACTTATACTCAAGACTGAAAACCACAACTATATATTTTGCATTCTTTGCCAACCTTTGGCTGTGACTATCACTTTTTCTGATGATAAAACAGTTGATTTAGGCTTTGGGTATCTATTTATATCGACAGTCCATTTATGACTATCACAGTTTGATAGATAACATCACAGTAATGCTTTATTGCTGTATGCTACCTTGCAATGGATTTTACAATGGCTGTAATATTGAAATCCCTGAAATTTTAAAATTACTCTTCATCATTATCATGACAGATCTGCCCTCAAAACCATAGTCCCTTGCATTATGTACTCCATTCACTATAAAGTATTTGTTCAAACTTCATTGCAATCTGGTTCCAATCTTAGTGAAGGATTTGTTCTTCATCTTTTGCTGTGACAGAACTGGCTTCATCTCTTATTGCCGAAGAACTATAGGCATGTTCACCATTGCACTTAGCACTAAATAAGCATTATACTTTTCTAATATTCTGAGCTCTGATATTATGATAGCCATTAAAAAGCAACTGCAATTACCGGCATACCGTTGGGTGAATGAAATTGTCCCATATACTGATCGTTCATGTCCTATTGAGAATGATGAAACTGAAGCAAATGATTTCCTCTTTTGCTGCCTCCATAAAGGGTGAAAACCTATTACTATCTTTGATGCTCATCTCCGCATTTTGATGACCTCAATTTAAGCAAGTTGTTGCTTACTCAGCCATTGCATGACTTATTGTTTCTGCGGTTTAATCAACTATGTTTTGATAAATTTCCTTTCATGCTGATTGGTACACTGCTGTCTCACTTGGTTCAAGCTTTTACTAGTTGATCACTGCTTTTCCAGTTTAGAGATCACTAAAAACAAGGCTGCATTCTTTCGTAATGCATACAAGTCTTTAAATTCCATACACTTCTAATAGCTAATCGCGAATACTATTCCACCATTGATAACATATTTTACAATGAATGACTGGTAAATATTCTTGCCATATTTTCCACTTTGTATGGCCTGAGCTATGTCCATTGAATATGCGCATCTTATGAACTAGAAACTATAGCATGCTGAAATGGCTTCACCTTGTTATTCCTCATCAAGTCTCTTGAACTATATAAGTGCTTTGAAATTATAAGAAACAAACTGAATGCTTCTTGATGTAATCCCTTTCTTCATTGTAAAAAGGCTCTACACTTAATTAAAATGCAATGTAAAAATGCCAAACAGAGCTGAAACAAAATTTCAATGAAATGATGAGCTTTTAACATTAAAGAAATTAAAATTCTGTAGCTACTGTTTTGAATATCTTTGTAAATAGCGATTACCATTGAAAACGAGCACTCCATTTAATGTCAATGCTGAAAACTCATACTCCATTGCTGTCTCACTGACATTTGTGACACTGTATGCCGGTTTGATAAAAGATGATGCATCGTTTCTTCCATTATTCTTGAATGTTGACTTAAGACAAAATTTGCTGCCTTCTGTTGAAGAACTAACAGAAAATTAGATTGTTGCAAATCTGTCCTGTACAGTGATATGGTTTATGAGCATTCCAATACTTGAATATTCTGTTTCTCTTCAATGCAAAGAGGCTCAACACTTTATTTAGATGTAATGTGAAAAATATAAAGTAGAGCATAAACAAAAAATGAAATTAATGAGTGCAACATTGATTGATCCTTTCTTGATATGAAGAGAAAAGTTATACTGTAAGCTCAAGCTACTTTTCCTGAATCTATTTGAAATAAAGTTGCTTATTTGACTATTTCTTTAGCTCTTTTGATGACTGATTTGACAATATTAATGAACTCTCGTATGTAACTTGAGAGTGTATCCTTTTGATATGTCGGGCTCAACCCTTGTGGGAGCTCATTTTACTCCACATATCTAATGAAATGATCTCGAACATGATGAACCTGTTCCTGCACATTGAAACAAACATGTTAGCAAAATAAAAGAAAGTTGAAAGCTTCCATTGAATTACGTTCTTTCTTCTTGATTTTTTCAATCATCTGATGGATGCCTGATCGACTGTATCTTATATTCCTGTCAGTAGCGTAGGCATATGATAGGATTTGATCCGTTATTGCTTAGAGACCATCTCTAACGCCATTTTAATCTTTCCTGCAGATGCTTTTGGAGCTGGAAACCAGAGTTGAAGCTGACGTCACAACTTAACATAAACCATCAACGATTCGTCATTCCAGGTAATGACAGATCATCTTTTACCCTATGCTTCCATTATTTTTAGTTGTATAGCATACCATTGTTTATGCATTCTTTATTTGATTGTAAAAATCCAAAAGTTACTTCCACGGCTTGTGTGGAATTCAAAATTTTTTACAAAATGAATAAAAGCATCACTCTGCAAATTTTCTCAATTTTCTGTTTTAAATGTTTGCACAATAAAACTATGATTCATATGTAAGATGATCCCAATGATGATCAATGACCACTTAATCAACAAAAATGAAAATTTATGTACCTATAAATGATGAATTTCATCCAGCTCTACCTGTTTGAGCTCGGAGTGAAAAATAGGTAATAGTTATCACGTCTAAGTTTTCCTTTTTATTTGTTATGAAAGGTTTATTTTGTGAATTTAAGGTTAGATTAATGTTCCTTGTAATTTAATGTTTATTTAAATTAATTTTAAATATTGTAGATAAAAGCTTTATATTTTATTTAATTAATTAAATTAGTTTATTTGGTTAAATAATTTAATCATTGTGATTAAAGTTATTTTATTAAATAAATAAGTAATTAATTAAATTTTTCTTTATTGAGGGAGATAGGGTCGTATATATTAAATGTAGATTTTTAAATGTAGGGAAATAATTAAAAGTGAAATTTTGAATTCTTTAATTCTTTAAAATAAAATATACTCTTGATAATGGTGGGAAGAAAATATCCATGAGTGGTTAGTAGATATTTTCTTGAAATTGTCATGTGTGTTAGTTGAATTTATTGCAAATTTCTTGTTGAGGATTTTCTCGGAGAAAATATTACCAGATTTGGGAAAAAACAAAAAAACACTTCACATGAAATAAGAAAGAATAGAGAACTATTGGAAAATATTGTGATTTTATTGGGTTTTGATTTAAAATTATTGGAAGAAGTTCTCGGGTACATATTTGTTTAGTATTTGCATTCTTCTGGAAAGTGGTGATTTGAAAGGGCTTTGGAAGATTGCACGCAGCAGGCAGAGCTTTTCTTCAACAGTCAATTTTCAAGCTATAGGTTCTTTACTGTTTATTTATTTAGTTTTGTGATTTGAAAAGATTGCTTGTATGAAGATTTGAATTTGTAGAAGTTTTGTTAATTTGTGAAATTAAAAGATTGCCTAAGGAAATTATTGTGTTTGAAGCTTCTATTCTTCTCGGTAGATTTTTGTTGATAATATTTTGTAGAAAATTTGTTACCTCTCTATGTAGATTTCGAAACAAAACTTTATAGTGAAATTAGAGAGCAACCCAGAAGGTGTTTGTTAAACAATTGAAAAGTTTCAAAAGAAAATAGAAGAAACCTCTGTAGAATTGTAAGTGAAACTTATGTATAAATTTGAGGAAATGGAAACCTCTGTGAGGAACTTTTCTAAACATTTCTTGTAGGAAAAATTTCGTGAATTTGAATTAGAAATCCTCTGTTGTTGAAATTGAAGATCTTTGACAAATTTGTGTTAATTGTTAGATTTTTCTCAAACTTCCTGTAGAAAACCCTTTTGAAAATAATTATCTGATTACAGTATTTTATTTATTGATTAAATTGTGTATATATTTATATGTATATATGTATATAAATTATATATATACATATACATATACAAATATATAAGTAAATTAGTGAAAATTTTAAGTAAAAATACATGGTGATTCGAAGCCGTCACAGTTGAAGATTTTAAAAAGATGCAATCAAGAATATTTTAGCCGGAACTTATCATAAACTCGGTGAGATTAAAGACGCTTATGGCATTTTAAAAACTAGAAATTTGCCAGTGTGATGATGTACGTTGGGGGCGGTAGGGGCTATCCCCATATACACCCACATATAGAAGCGTGGCGACCCGGTGCCCGCCTCACCGGGCGTGACATTATAACACAACGCTACCCCATACGGGGTGAAATCCGACCCACCTGCGGTCGGCCGATTTGTGTAATACCGCGGCTTTAAGCCTATTAAGTAGCCATCGTTCCCTGTTTTTATGGGATTTTTTGGATTTTGTTTATTAGTTTTATGAGTTTTCAAAGTGTTTTTGATTTTAATTTTTATGTAGCATGCATGTGTATATGAATAATATTATAGCATATGTAATTACATATGGACATGTATACATACATATGCTTGTTTTGCTACATAGCATGTAATATTGTATGTATGCTTTTTTATGTTAGCTAATGCGTTTTATGAATAAAGAGGAAATGCTTTTAAAAGTATTCAAATAAGGTATTATTTATTAAATGCTTGAATGCATGAGATTAACTATTTAAAAAAAAAAAAAAAAAAACAATAAGGTTGAAAAGGAAAATTTGATAATTATTTTTGTGTAACTGAGAAAATCAGAATTAGATTAATTGATTCAATTTATTTTATTGTTTGAGAAAAAAACTATAAACAAGTTGATTTATTTTCATGCTATTTTTAACTGATTTAATTGGATTTAATAAATCCTAACATTAGATTCTTATTTTTTCCTGAATTGCTTTAAGTTGTTTTTATATTCTTGTTGGGAAAATTGGGGTTATATGAGATTACAAGTCTTCTAGATGTAATTTCTTGAAAGGGAGTTAATTTTTGTGATGGTTTCATATTTTGAATAAACTAGGGTAGTGCACATGATTCTGTTTGGTTTTTAGACACCTGGTTCTATGAACAGGTTGTGATGTTTGCTGTGATATGTTTGGTATTCGATGTGGGTCTATGTGCACTTTGTTTACCTTAGTTAGTGAATTAGATTCCTTGTGTTATTTTAGGGGAGTGGCTCTTTGTGAGGGCCGACACACAAAGTGGTGCTAGGGTAACTCATGTAGAGTTGGTTAATCAATGAAAACTAAAACAACACATTAGGTAGTCTAAAACCTTAAAATAGATTAATAAGCCTCACTTATAGACTCAAGAGCTAGTTCAGTCTTGAGAATGAGTTGAGAAGGCCTGGAATAGAAAAATTGATATCTTGTTATTTTAAAAGATATTCGATTCCGCAACAGATTGCATGTGGGGCCAGGTTTCGTAAGAGGTTACTAGGGTAACCCAAGATGGGGGCTGGAACCTAGGAAGAAACACCAGGGTAACCAATGCAACATTGTGATGACACTCCACCTATAATAACAGTAATCTTGTGATCTTAGTATATTTCATCATTCTGTTCTGGAAGCAATGTAACCAATAAGTTAAGTTTGTACTTGTATAGTTTTGTCTATGGTTTTACTTGTGTCTATGGTTTGAAGGTTATGTCTAGGGAACCTTTTTACTATCTCCTAGCACAGGGGGTGGACCTACGGGTACTACATGGTTGGGTGGAACGTGCACCTTACTTCGTTGGGTCCCCAGTTCTTGTTCGTGGCAACGAGTACTTCTTGGATGGAGAGCTCGTATGTGGATAAATGTACTTTCTTATTTGTAACAGTGGAAACTTTATATATGTACAACTCCTCAATTGTTAACGAGGTGAACTTTTGTAATATGTAATTGAATACTTTTATTTGATCTACCTCATTTGGAAAATGAGTATTGTAATGTTATTTCAAATGTAATGTAAGAAAGAATCCTATTTGTACTATATATCTTTAATGATGTAATTTAAATGTTATTCAATGTATGCTCTTAAGTTTATGTGAATTAAATACATGTGATGTTAAATACTATTTTCATCTATGGGATTTTCAAGTAGCGTGTCATCGCGTTACTTAGGGAATGTTTGCAATTAGTTAAGTAAATGATTATACTTTAAAAAAAATTTATTACACTATCGTAGTTAATGCAACATTCTTTAGGTTACAAGATGGGGCATTACATTTTGAACTTGTGGCATAGGTCATGAACATCCTGATTCTTAAAAGGTGTCCCATTATCTGAGATAATGGCTTGAGGGACACCGTAATGAAAAATTAAGTAGTTCATGATGAACTTTGATATCTGTTTTCCAGTAATATATGTCATGGGGATGGATTCCACCCACTTGGTGATGTACTCATTGGCAGTGATGATAAAGTTGTGTCCATTGGATGAGGTGGGGGTGATTTTCCAACGAGATCGAGCCCCCACTATGAAAAGGGCCATGGTGTGACAATTGAGCGAAGCTCTTGAGCTGGTGCATGGATGAGATCCCCATGTTGCTGACATTGTAGACACCTTCTGACATAGTCATGTGCTTCTCTTTCCATTGTGGGCCAATAATACCCATCCTTAGCAGTTTCTTGGCTAAGGTCATGCCACTCAAGTGTGAACCACAAATGTCATTATGTACCTCGGTTAAGGTAGTCAATGCCTCCTCGATGTTTAGGAAACATAACAAGGTTCCTTCAATGCTTCTACGGTAAAGGGTATCTCCTGGGATGACAAAATGGGATGCTTTTTTGACAAAGGCTCTCTTGAGGTTTGGGGTTATGTCGGCTGGGAGGACTCCTATTCTCAAATAAGTGTATACATGGTACCAGGGATCTTCAGGACCAATGATTTTGCACACAAATTCAGATTCTGGTACCTCGAATGCAGGCACGAGAAGCTGTTCTATGAGGAATTCTTGCTATGGGATGTCACGCGGGATTTCGAGGAGTGATCCAATTGTAGCCATTACATCTGTCGCTCTATTGTTTTCTCTTGGTAGTTGCTCAAATGTGATATCAATGAAGAATTCCTTAAGAATTTCCACCAATTTCTTGTAGGGAGTCAACTTGTCATCCTTTGTTTGATACTCATTGTTGACATGATTGGTTATGAGCTGTGAATCTCTGTATACCTTGAGTGCCATTATCTACCATTACACCACTATTCTTAGCCCTATGACCAAAGCTTCATATTCCACTATGTTATTTGTGTAAGGGAATGACAACTTGTATGGTTTTGGAATGTAGTCCCTCTATGGGGTGATGAAGAAGATCCCTGCCCTCAATCCATGCTCAGTGTAGGATCCATCAAAGTACGTTTTCCAGTGATCTGCTACACTTAGGTTGAAAATTGATTCATTTGGGAGCTCTGATACAAGTGGGTTCTCTGAGTATATTGGTGTCTCTGCTAACTGATCTGCAATTGCTTGTCCTTTGATGGCCTTGCGCTCCACATACTCAATGTCAAGCTTTGTGAGGATCATAACCCACTTGGTTGTCTGCACTGTAAGTGTTGCTTTGGAAATCAAGTACTTCAGGGGGTCTATCTTTGCAATAAGCTTTATCTGATGGGCTAGCATGTAATTTTTGAACTTTTGTGCTGCAAATACAACTGCTAGACAAGCTTTCTCAATGGATGTATAGTTTAGTTCATGGCCCACCATAGTTATGCTAATATAATAGATAGCTCTCTCTTTTCCATTTTCATCATGTTGTGCCAAGAGAGCGCCGAGAGCTTCCATTGTTGTAGATATGTATCAGATCAAAGGTTTTCCTGGAATTGGTGGCATGAGGACTGGCAGTGTAAGTAAGCATTCTTTGATCTTGTTCAAGGCCTAATCACACTTTTCATTCCACTTATATGTTACGCCCTTGTGGAGTATGAGAGTAGGGGACAACCTTGTTTGCTAGTTGTGCTATGAATCGGCAGATGGACTGGAGTCTTCCTTGCAAACCCCTTAGCTGTTTTAGTGTTTTAGGTGCCTCCATTTCGAGGATAGCCTTGACCTTGGCAGCATCTATTTTAATTCCTCTCATGGACACAATGTACTTGAGGAGTTTCCCTGACTATCCTCTGAAGACACTTCTTTGGGTTGAGTCTGACTTTATACTCCTCTAACCTATCAAAGACGGAGCCCAATGTGGCTATGTGATCTCGTCTTTTCTTGGATTTGGCCAATATATCATCCACGTAATCTTCCACAGTTTTGTAGGTCATGTCATGAAAGATTAGTGTCATGGGCCTCTGATAGGTGGCCCTGCATTCTTCAACCCAAAAGACATCATATTCAAGCAATATGTCCCCCATGGGAAAGTGAAAGCTATTTTGTGCTAGTCTTCTTTAGCTATCATGATTTGGTTGTAGCTCGAGAACCTGTCCATCAATGATAACATCTTATGTCCCATTGTCATATCTACAATCATATCAATGTTTAGTAGCAGAAAGTCATCCTTAGGACATGCCTTGTTTAGATCTTTGAAGTCTGTGTAGATATGGATGCCCCTAGTGGGATTTTTGAAATAGGTGGGTTTGGAACCCGCGTGGATAATCTATACGACGCATATGAAAACCCTATCCCTGAAGCTTTTACTGGTGTTTGACAACAATGCTATCGAGGATGCATCTTCTGAGCTTTTGTCTAATGGAGTTTGCGGTTAGAA
The DNA here is from genome assembly GCA_007258455.2 of Sequoia sempervirens. Lineage (NCBI taxonomy): Eukaryota > Viridiplantae > Streptophyta > Pinopsida > Cupressales > Cupressaceae > Sequoia > Sequoia sempervirens. Next base: position 5,435 of record VDFB02008722.1, on the reverse strand, counting down.
GATATATACAATAGGTGATGAACCACAGCTTCACGGATCAAGCCGGGCATGTCGGCATGGGTCCCGTACAAAGTTTTCTTTTTCTTTCTTTTAGGAATGCAACTAAAAGTTCTTGTTCTTCTGTGAGAAGTGAATCTACATAGAATGTTATGTGTGGTAGTTCCTCTGTCCCCAAGTTGACTGGATTGCACTTCTCGGCTAATACTGTTGAATTCTCTTGATGAATTTCACTAAGAGGAAGATTGAATCCTTCATCCTCTGGCACCTCAGAGAGGTTTTCACCGTTGGATACACCCTTTATTTTTACTATTTTCAAGTCAGAGAGTGTCATAGTGTGGTTTTCACTCAAAGACCTAGAGATTATTCTTAGATTTTCACTTTTGCGATTGAAGGATTCAATCATTTCCTCGTAATAGGCTTGTGTGTCCAGTATGATGTCAAACCCAGCCTTGTGATCTCCATATGGTACCATATCCTGTAATCCCATGAATTTCGAGAGTGCCTCATCATTTTTGAAATTGTCCAGAATTGGTGGTCCTCGTTGGTCATAATCGATGAGCTGGGGATAGACTAGGTTTATTTCATGGGTTTGATGGTCTGACTCAAAAGACAAGGTACTAATCATGAGCAGGGAGGAATCTTCAAAAAGCATAGGCAAGTTAGTTATGAGATCCTCATCACTACTACACACATCAATTATGTTAAAGGTAAAGTTGTCTAAGGGTAGACCTGTGGATACCAATAATTGAAGGGTGGCTGCTGATTGCTGAGAGGGAGTTTTGACCTTTCTAACTGAGGCACCTTTGCCAAGTATGGTCACCTTCATAGGGGTACATTTGAGACCAGGTTTCTTAGTCACTTCTCTAGAATGAGGGTTTCAAATAGGTCGTTGTCATTCTGCCCGAGTTTCTTGTTTCGGTCATAGGTCATATAGAGCACAAACACCAAAATGTGAATGGAGATTGTAGACCTGCACAAACACAACAAACAATCACACAATTAGATCAATATGCAAGTTTAAATCCACATTCCCCATGGAATTCATTTACAATGCACAAAATAGGAAATAAATGAAGAACACAACAAAGAAAGCTATTAAATCCTATTAGAACATGCAAACTCTCAATCCCATGGGGGAATTGGTGCCATTTTGATGTGGAAAATGACCCTTTCCCAATCCCTTGTAAGCTTTGTGATTCCTTGATGATGATTTGATGATTCCTTGGAGAAAATCCTGCATAACCTAGCTATAAAACTTGAAAATGGATGAATGATGAATGAGCAAAATTCAAAATCTGAAGATTATGTCTTTGCATGAAGTTGTGGATCCAAAATACATAGGAAAGCCTCCTATTTATAGATGAGAATGTTGGAGAATGAGGCAAAAGTGATGAATATGGGATCAAACACCAACCAATGACAAAGTGTCACTTGTCAACATGTGATTGGACAAAGGTGGAGCACATTTTGGTCATTGTGCAATTAAAAGCAATTAGGTGGAAATTCAAAAATGATGAAATGATATGTTGAAGGGAGAAATAAATGAATTAAATGCCACTTGGCTCAATGCACAAGGACATGTAAGATATTGAATGCCTTGTTAGAAGGACAAATCCACTTGGAGGGATTTTCAAACTTGGAGGAATATTCCCTTTTCATGCCATGTTAAAAGAAATTAGAAGATTTATTAAATCAAAAGAAATGATTTATTGAGAAAGTGGCAAAATCTAGAGAATTGGAGTGATTAAGACTAGAATTAATAGGATTTGATTAATTCAAAGAGAGATTAGTTGATGTGACAATTTGATTTATATTTTTGGATTGATTTAAATCAAAGTTGAGAGGAATATGAATTTAGACTTAATTAAATAAAGATTTTGATTTATTTAATTAAAAGAAGGGACGATGTTAGATTAAATTAAATAAAGATTGATTTAATTTAATAGAATGACTTTAGAAATTTAATTAAATAAAATGGATTATTTAATTAAATAAAGACTACAGGGTTAATTAAATAGCATTGATTTATTCAATTAACAAGAGATGATGACTTAATTAGATCAATTTTATTTATTTAATTAAGGGATGAAATATCATGAATTTAATCAAATATAGACTATTTGATTAAACGATTCGCAAAGGGGATGATTTAGGACGAAGCGGTGTTAGTAATCAGGATCAAGTGTGATTGGTACATTTTTTGTGTCTACAATTATATTTTCTTTGTATTCAATTTTGTGATTTTAAATTGATTTTAGATGTGCACTTATTATGAAAGGCTTTTATATTAGACTGTATATTTAAATTGTTATATTTTTGTACAATTAAATCTTGACTAAAATCTTAAGTTTATAATATTTAATTTTGAATAAAATAGAATATAAACAATTTCTCCTTTTGAAAATATTTTCAATTTTAAAAAAAATATTGCATTTTTTAATCTTTGAAATATATTAATTTAAAAACATATTTTTATATATAATAATAAAGTTAGAATATTTCTTTTTTATTTAATTTTCAATTTTTAAAATTTTAAATACAATAATTTATTTAGAATTTTAAAATGTGGTCTTTTCGTTCCTTTATAATTTTATTTCTATTCTATTTAAAAAACATTTTTACAATGAATCAAAGAATAATTTTTCTTTTTTAAAGATTTTCAATATTTTTTTAATTTTAAGTATATTAATATAGAAACTTAGTTTTATATGCAATAATAAATTTAATAGAGTTCTTTCATACTCAATCTTATAAATTTTAGAAACTTTATGTGTAATTTTTTATAAATGACCATTTTATTTAATAGAGTTCTTTCATACTTAATCTTATAAATTTTAGAAACTTTTTTATGTGTAATTTTTTATAAATAATTTTTTTATTAAAAAAGATTACTTAAATAAATCTCAAAGATATTTTGTTTCATAATTAATTTTCTAAATTTTAGAAACTTCTTTTTATGTCTAGTAATTTAACAAAAATAATTATCTAATCTTTAAAAACATTTTTTTTATTGGATATATTTACTTAAATAAATCCAATGAACGAATGCATTCAATTCAAACATATAACTTAAGAATATATATTTTTGAATTCAATTATGAGTATTGTTCTTTAAATTTGAATAACCAATCATAAAGCAAATAAATAATCAAATCACCACAATATTTGCAAAACTTAAATTTCATTCTAAAATTAAACTAAATTCTATTTTTTAAAATTCATAAAATATTTATTATTTAATTGTTAAATTCATAATTAATTAAATTATAGTGATTATGCAATATAAATGAATCAAATAAAAGTACATATTTATTTTAAAATAATTCAATAATCAAAGACTAAAATTTAAATATAAAAAACAACCTTTCTATTGTATTTTTTTATTTTTACATTCAAACTATTTTATATTGTAAAATTAAGCTAAATTGCAAAAAATTAAAAGAGAGAGTCACGAACAATTGAAAAGTGAACGCTCCTTAATTCAAAAGGAGCTGATTTCAACAAGAGCTATAGAGTTGTGAAGTTCTTGCCATAAAGTTTTAGAATAGTTTTGTTTATATTTGTTGAGTTTGTTGTGTTTTAGGAACAATTGGTCAAGATAAAGCAGTTGTCACCTAAATTTAGAAATTTGATCATCTATAGAGTCAAGTTTGTCTTCCATTAGAAAATGACCGTTATAACAATCGAATTTTGCTCACTTCAAAATTTTGAGATGCTCTGGTTGTACTTTTAGGCCATGAAGAAAGCACAATTTACATGTTGCTAGATACGATGAACTAGGGCATGAGTGCACTAAATGTGTTACATATCCATCAACATTTTATTTGCATTATCAGGAAAACTTTAGGAAATCGTAGACATAAAGAGAAAGATTAAATAAAAGGTAAATGAGATACACGCTTGACAATCTTTGTTTGGGATTTGCACTGCTAGTTGGTTCTATGTTATATTCTTTTCAAAATTGGAAGTTTTTTTGTTATAATCAATTGGAATAGACTCTTCAAGAAATGCATAAATATATTGTCTTGTGTAAGAAGCCCACAAACAAAAATAATATTTTTCTCATAAATCACAAGAGATAACTCTTTGCAGTCAAAAACAAATCTCCAGATTTTACACATAGATCCAATAATTATTGCCAATGAATTAGAACAGTAGTATCAATCTTAGTTCAATGATATATGTCAATATCAGATTGAGAATTAACAATAAATTTTGGATACTCCACACTCAATCTTGCCAGTCACAGTTGCCATGATGCAACAAAAGATTGTGTATTTTTCTCTGTGCATAATCTATCCCTATTCAACACTTGGACACATAACAAGTACTGAATTATTAGCAATGGTTCTCATTAGATTTGTAATCAATCACCACATGGTTTTCACCTATAGCAAGATGTTTTTTGGCATCAACCAGCTACGTATGCCACATCAAACAAAATGTTTTTGACACCTAGCTAGGTGCAATCATAAATAAAAAAATTGTATGCACAATATTGGGGAGTGCCAGTGTATTTAGAAATTTAAAGGATGGATGGATGTTATTCAATAGATAGATCTCCAGGGCAAAATACTGTTAAATTTCACAAGCAACACTACAAATATTTAGTTGATCGACTTCATTTGTGAATATTTATATAAAACCTTACACTGATGCTTATCCATAAGAAACATTATTTGTTTGGTGAAATCATGTTAACTACTAGAATGAGATTCTTGCTAAAGTCTAAAAACAAAATGATGTAGAGTTAAACTTTCTGACTTTAGCAGACAATGGACATCTGAACTCGATAGTCTCAAAAAAAAAACTTCAAAACCATTATCCTAAGTAACATAACTATTGAAAAACCTCTAAATAAACGACTTGGAGAATTTCTTAATATGAAGACAAAGTTGTTCCAAGACAGTGCCATAGAATCTTTATCATTGTAGCCTCAGATAACATTTTCTCAAAATATCATTGACATGGAGGCTACCTCCAAAACCCATGACAGGCATTGATAATTTTGCAAGGGATTTTTGAACAAAGTATTTGGGGACCAAATGCAAATTGAAATTATCAATTTGGCTGCTACTATAAATATACAAGGCACTAATATTTTGTTTTTCCTTTACAAAATGGAGGGAAAAAGTAACATCCCTGTAAATTATAATTGTCATGACCCAAATCTTTTTGACAATCATTTACAATATATTTGAAATTGCATAAACTCAACTACCATTCATATGCTTTTTCTCAGGTTCTCTAGAACAACATAAAAGTTGGATTACTTTAAGCATCCTTGTTTCCATCTTCTAGTTTCTTGGTAGCCAAAATCCTTCTAAGGAGGCTTGTCTACCAACTAGTTTGACCAAGATCACTGAGCAATTAATGAAACATAACCAACATCTGATATCATGTTATAATTTATTAGAGACATTTCAATAATAATT
>VDFB02008721.1:0-21701 GCA_007258455.2 Sequoia sempervirens | reverse complement strand
AAAATAGATTTTTTTCTAAAAATAATATTTTAAAAAAGTGACGCACACCGTATAACGCATAACTTTTTTTCCATGAAGGATAAAATTCTAATTCTTTCAAATTTAGATTTGTAACTCTGATATCTAGTGCTTCCACTTGGTTAGATAGTTTTTTATTGAATATTGTTTCCTTAATCAAGTTTCAAAGTCAAATGAATTACAATTCAGACACAACGCGACTGTATAACGCATAACTTTTTTTGTATATGTCAAAATTTTATTTTATTTTTTTTGTTGGATCAAGGACTTCAATATCCGATGCACTCATATTTTTCTAAATTTTTTTTTGATAATCTTCTATTTTTCCACATGTGAAGAACAAAGAAATTCATTTTCAATTAAAAACCTATGTTTACTAAAACTTAAAAAACAAATACATAACAAAACCAAAACATATTAAAATTATATTCATTGGATAGTTTGTTCTGAGAAATACCATAATCATTTGAAATAAATTTTAAATGAATTCATTTGATCCTCAAAAATCTAAATCAAAAGTGATTTTTTATCAGCATTTTGATAGGTGTAAAGGAGACGCATTTATAGGTATGGTTTAAAACTAGCTGGTGGCTCCCATCCAAGGGGTTTGATCTTGTGATTTGATGAAACCCTCTTCAATTAAATCCTTAAAATGGAACTTTTGGCTTAAATCATTATATTTTCTAAAAATATGTGATTTCAGCTTAAAATTTGTTCCTCTCGTGAATTGCAAAACCACTATTATGACAACACCCTTGAATCTTGATACATGATTTGAAAATAAATCTTCACAAGCCTTGATAGGTTCCATAAGCTCGGTCCAAAAGTAATCTAATGAAAAATTCCCTTTTTTCAAGGAAGGATTAAATCCACTATGATGTGTAGTAAAGATATCATTTCCAAATGGAAATTTTAGACATTTATGCACAATTGAAGGGATGGCATTCATGGAGCAAAGCCATGGATAGCCTAGCTTCACAAAAAATTGGTTGGATTGTGGGATGATGGAGAATGAGACTATTAATGTTTTTAGTCCCACCTTAAAGGAGATCTTACTGCTTCAATATAGGGAAAAGAAAATCCATTATGTGTCTTGATCCATGCTTTTGGGTTATCATATGTTTCTTGATATAGCTCATGCACATATCAGAATTTTTCTGTGATCACATTCTCTCCATAGATGGGATCAATCAATATCCCATTAGTGGGCTTATTATTGGTTCATCCAGCTATGTAAAGAGGACCATTAGGTGCATGTTTAGGTATGTCATTTTGTGAGAAAGAAACGTCAAGAGATTGTCTAGTCAAGCCCTTATGAGGTTTAGCTTTGATAAATGTTATCACATTCTCTACAGGATGTGGTTACATATGATCATGATCCATGTTAACATTGTTCTTGGTTTCAATAGGAGGATTGATTGTGGAATGTATGTTGTTATTGTCTTATTTGTTTAAGTGTTCATGAATGATGCAACTAAGGCTATAGAGGATTTGTGTTGCATTTCCAGTTTTAAGAACTTTCCTTATATATTGTATAATGAGAACCAAGCTAATGTCTATGCATTCACTAAGGATATGGGCTTGTAAGTTTTCTAGTTGTTCATCTAGCTGGTCAATAACATCATGCACATTTATTGGAGGAGGTGAAGTCATAGGAAGTGAAGTATTAACACTATAATCCATAGAGGGTTAATTCTAAACATTATCAGTAAGAGAGTAGGAAACCCAAGATCCACCATGAGTGAGATATCTCAGGATGACATGAGCCTCGAAATATGTCTTATAATAGTATTATGAATAGGACACCTAGTTGGAAACGTCATACAATTTTTACAACCCCAATGTGGAAACCCTAGAACATCAAATGGGCAATGCAACAACCTAGAATGAAATGAAATTTTTAGAGTCTAAGAAATGCAATTTACTGATTACACAATGCAATAAGTTAAAATAAAATGTTTTGATACAATTTTGAACTTTTAACAATGCACTTCAATGAAGCAATTTAAGTTAAATACAATGAAATTGATGAAATAGTAAATCAAGAAACTTAAGAAAAAAAGTAACAACACTAAATAGAGGCTAAAAATTGAGATTTTAATTTTGTAAAAATGTAGAGTAGTAACTAACAAGGACTTGTTTTTGAATAAGGAAAAATGGGTCATGGTTAGATAGTTTTGAGATATTTATGTGGATTTCATAGTGAATTTTGACACTTTTTCAGTTACCAGAAGGTTCATATTAGACTTGATCAAGGACTCTTTAACAATAAAGGCGAATGGGTCCTAGTTAGGTATTTTTAAACTATTTTTTAATGATTTTCAAGTTCTCAATTATATCTTTTAGTTCCAGGTCTCAGACAATAAACTTCAGCTTCAGATCTTCAAGAAATTCAATGTAAAAATGAAATGAAAAGATGAAATGCAAGGTCTAAATTGAAATGCAATTTTTTATTTATTTTCAAATGAAATTGAATGATATCTAAATGAGATGCAAAATGACTGATTTGTTTTTGTAATTTTCAGATTTAGAGAGATGTAAAATAATGCAAATCTAAACCCTGTATGATATGCATGATTTCAATGCAAAATAAGTAACCCTAAATGAGATCTTAATTCAATGCAAATGAAAATGAATGCAAGATATAGCTTAAGATGCAATGAGAGACTCCAAAAATTAGAAAATTGCAATGGTCAATATGTCGGGTTCACAAGAATGATTAGGTGAAAAATAGGGTAGAGTCCAAATGCACAAGTAAGACGATATACCACCAAAATTTTTCAGAATAAATCACTACAAAAAGATGTAATTATGGGAGCCAAAAGATGCAAATAACAATAAAAAATGCTACCTAAATGTTATAGCAACTATGGGGGAAGTTTTTAGAGCATAAAAAGTTGTGTACCTGGCCAAAAAGTTGTTGTTTTTGAGCTATAGAGGACTCATTCACCTTCAATGGAAAATGGGTCCTTTTAGGGTATCAAAAAACTAATTTCAAGATCCTATTCCTTGATGTCTACACTCTCAAATTCCCTATTATTAACTTCTAGAAGTTAGTATGCAATTTAGTAGCTTTGATTTCTTGATTTTGCACTTTGAATGACAACTTTGCAACTTTGACAATTTTTCTCTAAATCTTGCTCCAATTGATCTTCAACCTATAAATCTACAATCACACACTCAAGGGAGGGAAAATCTTGTCATTTGTTAGTGAATGGGAGTTTTCCTCATTCTAACCCCTTTTACGTAATTAAACCAAATGATGAAATGAAGCATGAATATGAAATAATGCAATTGATATCACCTTGGATGATGTCTTGTGATGTAAATCTTCAAACTAACATGTAGTGGCCATGAAGAATGTAGATCTTGGATCCTTGGATGTGAGTTCAACAATAGTTGCAAGTAGATCTTCAATGATACATCCACTTCTTTAGCTCAACAACATGAATGAATGCTACAAGCCCTTGACATGATGATATGATCTTGAATTTCTCTAATAAACTCTTAAAATATGCCTTGAAATGCTTTATGAATTCTCTTGAAATTCTATATAATTATCGCTTCAAATTTCTATAATGCTTGTCAATTTTACTAGGTGAAAACAATGTGAATTAACCCCTTATTTATACTAAATTAGGAGATTAACCCTAAAATTCAAACAACCAAGTCCGACACTAGATTTGGAAAGAAACATTATTAAATTCATGTCAAAATGAAATTCAAAAAGGGGGGTCTCATTAAGGGAGGACCCATTTTCCACCTATGGCAAATGGGTCTTGGCTCAATTTACCATGAACTAACCCTAGGGGATTGAAAGAGTGCTAAAAACCCATTCTAGATCAACTAAAACAGGGGGGTTCTTGTTAAGGGAGGACACATTCACCACCCAGGGTGAATGGATCCTAGCACCATTTTTCAAGACCAAACTTTGCATAATGAAATGTTTTGTTAATTAAATTATAAGTGTCATGATAGATCTTTAGGAGGTGTCAAAATTAAGGCTTAAATTTGAATTAAAAGGGGTTAACAACTCTAATTACCCATAATTAATTAATCACCTAGATAAGTGTGAAAGTTCCTTATAACACTTTACAACACTTAAATAAGGTACAAATTTAAGCACATTTTGTTTAGAAAGGGGCCCATAAGGCTTAATTAATCAAACACATCCTAGAAAAGTGTGGAAGTGTGTTACAACACTTTACAACACCCTTGCAAAGGATCACTTAATGTATGTTTTAGTCAAATAAAGGTCCTAGAATAGCGTGAATGTGCACAACACATTACAACACCACTCTATGACATCATTAATTTAGCTTTAATGTCAATTATCAAACCAAGGAAAAAGGCTTACTTTTTTTGTTACTACAAATGTCTATCACCAAATCTCTTCTACACTCAACATTTTTCAAATCATCCTCATGCCCAACAATAAGTTTTTTACCTACTCTGAAACCATAATGAAGATAAAAAGAATTGATGCATTATTCGATGATTATGGGATACATCTATACAAGGGAAAGCACAACTTTGTAGCCAAATAATAGGCAACATAACGAGAACTGCATAAAAGTTAATGTAACAATGCAATAACCACCATAGTAACATTTAGTAGAGGGTATCCTAGGGATATAGGTAGAAGAAATACCTACATGTAGTGAGTCTAATGCAGTGGAAAACATATAAATAAACATTGAGGACATGTTAAGTTTAAGGTGGTTTTAAACTAGATAATGTTCAAGCTTGGATTGAGGACTACAATATGGAGTAATGGAATAAGAATATTGATAAATACATTCATCCATAGACTCTTTTCCACAACTACAAGTGAATTGAAATTAGCAACAAAATCGTCCAATGTAAAGATAATTGAAAATTGGTAAAGAACAAGTTGTGAATGATGCGATGAAACCCAAGGACAATATTGAAATGAATAAGTTTTGAACGATGAAATGCAACCCAACGAGAATACTGAAATCATGAGGATTAGAGTGGATATGCTAGATGGATAGATGAGTTATTCATTGTTAGAGAGTGGATCACCTTTCGGATTTCAATGTCAAAAATAGATGATGAATATGAAAGAGGTGATAACCATGGTAGGTATTAACAAGTGTAGAGGTGATTAGAGAAAACAACATCAAGGAATTGAGGTGGGAAATTGAATCTTTGATGACCTCTTAGGAAAAGAAGGCAATTAATAGAAGGAATTTGAGAGATGGTATTGGATGATGAGGAGGGGTAGAGATCTTATGTCATGTTAGGAAAAGAAGGCAATTAATAGAGGGAATTCAAGAAATAATCTTGGGTAATGAGGAGGTATAGAGTTCTCATAGATAAGAGAGAGGAAGAGAAACCTTTTATTCTACCTAATTCACATAGTAAGTCATAGCTCATGCTGTTTGAAATAGAAGACATAGGAAGGACCCATATGAGTACATCAATAGTTAGTCTAATTTAAGGGTGCATTGCATTATAGGGATTAATTGTTATTCACATTCTAGAAAACTCATAATTAATAGATAAAATATATTTTATACCACATGATTATGTCTCATTCCACATGACATGTGTGTTGTGTGTTTGGCTTAATTCATTATGTACAACCCTAGGCTTGTTGTTGCACTAATATTGACTACATTTGGATGTTTTACTATATAGAGTTGTATCCAAGCATAGAGACTATAAAGTTATATTGTTTATAATTGTTAAACACCAAAAAATGTTATGAAAGTGTTTGATTAAGTGTCATTATATGAAAAATGTCACGGATCAAACGTTTCCCCAAATTTTCCACCATCACCTTCTCTTGGTTTAATCTTCCTTTCTGAGATGAGACAAGACATGAAACTAGATATGCACAAATTTCATATACCCTTAAAATGGAGATTATATTTTCAATTATCAATGATATATACATGGTTACTTTTTCTCATTATTCTATTCACATACATTTTCCCACTTACTCCAAATCTATTACAATATACAATATTCTTGTTCAAACTTAGATACAAGATAACAAGAAGGATAGTCCAGGATAGTCCATCTTAAGACCCTAACACACCATTGGAAAAATGCTCCATATACAATGTGCCAAGTTCCTTTCCATTATCACCTAAATGGTCATCCTATACTTCGCAACATCATTGTTTGAGTTGAGATCATTGGTCACCTCCCCAACTAAATATAAAACATATTGTATGGTCCTCCCCTACAACATGGCCATTCGCATATTCTGCATCCTTTATAAAGTGATGTACATAGGAACTTCATGCTTTCTAGGATATGTTAGCAGATTTTCTCCTACGTTGGACATACCATATAGTTAGCGTCCTTAAAAAGGAAGCATAATGAAAATGATAATAATAATTCTTTTATTGGCTGAGAGCCGATAAATGATAGTTGCGAGTTTCTTGTTGGGTTTTGGGGTTCTAAAATTGATAACCAAGACCCTGCCGGAACACTGCATTTCTGACTCTCGTTGCTTGATCCTGATTCTTGGTTTTCCCTTAAGACTTGATATTTAATACCTTTTTATGATTCTTCTATTTTGGGGCTGCGATGTGTTTGTGATAATTAATTGAGATCACATGAAACTTCATTTCCTTTCTGAGTTTTGATCTGATTTGCGAACTTTAAAGACATGATGACTTTCCATCAAAATTGCTTTGAGAGCATAATTATTGTGCAATATATATACATTTATTTCATTTTTCAAAAGTGAATTGCAGTAATTGCTATCGAGTATCTCTTAGATAGAGAATATCTGTTATTGCTGTTCTAAATTGTCTGTTGCTTACAACAGAACTCCCGTATTATTCAGTACATGTTTCCATAAAAAAAAGGTTGGGGTGTTAGATAGCATGGAAAATTGCAGACAGAAAGGAAATGACAAATGCCTTTTCCTATAATGCAGAGTCGCGCATTTAAATTAGGGATTCTCACACATTTTCAAATTGTTCATAAAATCCCTATCTAAGCTTCTTTCACACGCCAGTTTATTAATGGCACAGCCTTCGAAAACAAATTATTCAAATACAGAGATAATTATAATTGAAAGAGCGTGAGAACAAACAGTCAGTCCATTTTGAAATGTTGATCCACTTATATAGATATATACAATGAGTACAAACGTAAAGATTTAGCTTAGGAAAATACTACAAATTCACGAAAAAAAGAACTATTGGAAGGGTAATTGCTGATAAAGATCAAATTCTGATTGCCTGAATATGCTGCTGTGGGTATCTGTTTGATTAGGTGGCGTAAGATCGTCGATTGTGGGGAATCCGGATTGCATTGAACCTGAATAGATTAAGGCAGCGAACATATCGAGATCTCCATCCCCATCAGAAAGACATGAAAAGTTATCAATGGATTCCATGCTATGCTCCTCAATACATTCTGATTTTACATTTGCGTAAGAAGCCATATGCTGGTCCTCAAAGCTTAGCAATTCGGGTACCCCGGGCCGCTTTGAACATAAACGATCAGGTACTATCTGAGCTTCAGCCATATAACTCTCCTTTAAACCAGATGATTCACTCTTGCCAGGGCTCACAACAGATCTCAACTTCTTTTGCTCTGTCTTTTGCAACGATGGTCCGGAGGAGCGAGCAGAATCTTTTCCAGTGAGCTTTTGAACGAGAGCACGAAAATTAGCGGCATCGGTTTCGATAATCTTTGGCGGAATAATGTACACAATTCGTGTGGTCCGCGTGATGTTGTTGGTTGGAGTAGATCTGCCCTTCAATTTGAACATTTCTGGAGAAGAATTCGTGCAATTTATTCTACTGCGCTTGCTGTTAGAATCCATGGACTCTGGGTGCTTCAGAAAGTTTTAAAATGATTCAGAAAGGGAAACCATTCAGAGAATTCTACAACAAATAGAGATAACCTTGATGAAAATGTTTTGCAGTGGAAATGAGGAAATGGCAAAATACAAAGCAAGGATAAAATGACAGAGACTCTGCCCAGCAGCAGAGATTTATGGAGGGTTTGAAATGCACAAAATTGCTGGGCACGCTTCAGTTTTGATCAAACAGGGCTAATTCCATCTTTGTTTTCTGCTTAGGGCCCACTTCTTTAATTACTGGACAGGTCCTTCTGCAGGTTTGGTATATATTTAAATGGATGTAATGAACTTCAAGTCTGAAAACCAATGAAATTGAGAGATGACGAGACATTCGTAGATTACTTTTTCCCAAAGAAAAGCACGAGGACTGTAAGTTTGAAGATCGAAGGTTCTAGTTAAGTCTGGATCGTCTTCAATTATGTTAAGTCAAAAAGTATGACGCAAAACATATGTGATAGTACATATTATATTGCGTAGAAACAACCATATGTTTTCAAAATAAATTTATATTGTTTTATAATTATGAAATCGCCTTGTGTTAATTTTTTTATAATTTAATGTGGACTTTGTTTTGGTTTTCTAGATCCCAAGTCATCATTTTTGTTACATTCTTTGACAAAATATTATATGTTTCCATGTTTCTAGAAGGCTTGATTAGTTTGAAATTATAGGCATCGATATTTATTGTTTAGTTATAGTTATTACTATTGTAATTTTAATCAATCAAAATAAATTGTCTTTAGTTATTTTTATTGCTGATGAATGATATATATATTTTAATGAAAATGATTAAAATATCATTATCTTAAAGATTATTGTATTGAAAAGTTTAGTTTTTAGAGAAAAGATATTAATAATATTTTTCTAATACAATACAAATATTATTTTCAAGTGATCTAAGGTTATAGGTAGAAGAGAGACTTATATGTATTGAGTTCAACCAATAAAAGAATACATAAAGAAACATTAAGGACGTGTTAAGTTGAATGGGGATAAAAATTAGCTAATATTCGAGTTTTGATTGAGGACTAAATGATGAAGTCATGAGATAAGAATTTTGAATAGCCACTAATCCAAGCTAGCCAAGCTCAAAAATATTTGTAGATGCATCTTCCAATGGTTCTTTTTATTTCCATCTATGATTTATCATTTTAAAGTATTTGGATTCTTTAAATTTGCAATATATTTTCAATTGTGTTCATGAAAATAAATACATGGGAAGGGCCCATACCCAATTACAAAATAGAAAAGAAGGTGAACAAAACGAGTCTCAGAAGAAGAGAGAATGAAACCAACAAAAAAGGGGGGGGGGACAACAAGGACAAAAAAATGCTTTTGACTGAGGTAATGAACCGAAAACAAGTTTTGAAAGGAAGCTAAAACTATCAACAAAGTGGAACAAACAATCAAGGTAGTTTGAATCCAAACCTTACCAAAGGGCTTAGAGAGGATTATGACATAAATAAAATACCATGTTGTTTTTTGAAGAAGATATTTTATTCGAAGCACCCAAAAGCACAACATAAAGTTTTCTTCTTACCTTGCATGGGGATCCTTTTCCCTCATCAGTGTGGTCCTTCTCTATGGTTTCTGACTTCTTACCACTCACCAAAGGGCTTTGGAGATGATAGTCAAGAGTTGTGCTACCAACTATGAAGTAAAAATATTCTTAGAAGAGGGGCTCTCAAATGCAACTGTAGGTTTTCTTTGTTCCTTGCATGATTAACCTAAACTGTTACCAATGTGGTACCCCATAGTAGTTTCCACCACCATCCATTTGTAACGAAATTGAGGATACTCCTCATTAGATGTCTTGACCTCATTGGAGTGTGCTTTTTCATGAAAATCTTGGTGCAACAAGGAGAAACACCCAACATTATAGAAATACATTACAATAGAGTGGCCACATAATGAAGCTTTTTATCCCAAATACCAAACTTTGCAAAAAGTGTAATAC
This sequence comes from Sequoia sempervirens, assembly GCA_007258455.2. Lineage (NCBI taxonomy): Eukaryota > Viridiplantae > Streptophyta > Pinopsida > Cupressales > Cupressaceae > Sequoia > Sequoia sempervirens. The sequence continues at coordinate 11,871 of VDFB02008721.1, read as the reverse complement.
TACGTGGAATCTTTAGAACAATTTCAACATAGAAAAAAATGTAGAAAAAGGAACCATGTTCTTAGATTTTGTGACATCGTCAATGACAACAAATTGAGAAATACGATCAACAATACTTTAAATAATAAATTCATCTAGAAATTCAAAAGGGAGATTTGAGAGACAAACCCAATTAGGAACCTTGTTAACCTTTGTACCATCAAAACCAAAAGTCTATCTTTTTAAAAGAATAAATTCCTTACCAAGAAAACAAGGACCTCCACAAAGAAGTCTAGTGTAGTCCTAATAATGGATTTAAAGGAGAATAAGAGGAATTCATTCATCAAGGTTTTTACATGCATCAGACCTAGACAAAGAAACCATTTTGATGCCCAACTACAAATAATAACAATGTTTGATCTATAACAAAAGAATCTCCCAATAAGGGCGGACTGTAAGCTAACAAAATTTTCCACCTATACATCAAAAAATCTTGCATGAGAGGAGCCTAAATGGGAACATGGGGTGTCATAAAATGGGTGGCCTCCACACCACTCATCTCCAATATCCTGCTTATGAGAGGATAAGTCACACAAGGGATTCCTTTCAAAATGGATTGAATAGTAGAGAGATGTATGGGAACCAACACCTAGGGAGGAGACCCAACTTTGGAACATTGGAGATATAACCCTAATAGGAGTTGTGCAAGATAGGAGCTTAACCTCAATGTGCCTCTAAGACATCAACATAGTAGGGAGGGGTGTAGAGTTCATTACCAAGGAAAGGAACCCCTTATATTGACTAAAATCTTAAATGAATGTAAGGTAATCGAACATTGGAGCTATAGGAAAAATAAGGAAATTTTCAAATAGCCTGCCTCAAGTAGAAGGTTTAGTAACAATTCATCCTCTTCCACATCATCCTATGAAACCTCCTCATTTGCATCCTCTACATCCACTTTTCCATCTCTACTATGCCATTCAGATTTGAAACCCCCAAATCCACTCCAATTTTCACTCACCATCTTAGGTTTACTACTAATATATATATATAACTTTTCCATCTCTACTATGCCCTTCAGATTTGAAACCCCCAAATCCACTCCAATTTTCACTCACCATCTTAGGTTTACTACTACTATATATATATAATTAAAATTTTTAGATACACCATGTTTAGAAAAAATTTGGTATGAAAGCCACAATTGACATGATTTTAGAAATGGATTCCATTCTTTGAGTGTGTGATTGTGTTTTCTTCTATAGTAGGATTTTGTTGTCTTCTTTTTCCAATTTTTGTTACAAGGTGATAAAAGATCATGACTAGTTCATCTTGACTGGTGATAAGAAATTTCAATGCCACAAGCTTCAAGCTCTCGAATCTAAGAATGGACGATCCCTTGGAGGAAAGAGATCAATGTATTTCCATAAAGGATGAAACCAAACTAAAAAGGATATTTGATGAAGATGGATAAGATTAAATAAAAAATAGCATTGTATTATTGACTTGTTTTTATCTTTTTCAATTTTTATTAAATGCTTCTTGTGAATCTACTACATACAAGTTGTGGAAAAGAAGATGAGATATAGACCAAACTATGAATTTTATATACAACTTAATTTTAAAAATAGATTTATATTCTCATAAGATGAAGGATTGGGATTTAGTTGTAGAATCATTAAATGCTTGCCATCTAATCTAGATTATTTATAGTCACTTGATATTTATTTAGATTAAAAGCATAAATTTATTTTATTATTATATTTATTTCCTTTATATTAGCATAATTTAATCCTTATAATTATTTATTATTTAATAGATGATTCAAAGTTGGATGTTGTCATTGCCAGCTCACTCTCAATGTAAAGGAGAAGAGAGGATTCATAGGGGCCTACATATGCAGTACATATGTGAGGTGGATCTAAGGGGAGAGGGTTAACTAAGGGAAATTTGTAGGTTAGTAGATTAGTAGCTAAATAAAAAAAACCAAAAGTAATAGTGAAGCACAAAGGAGGAAAACATGAAAAAAAAGAGAGATATCACCTTAAGTCTTCAACCTCCATGATTGACCTCCATTATACCTTCTCTATTTGCTGCAATATGAAGTTTTCTCTAAGATTTTGTGTGAGCAATATGTGACAATTCCAAGACCAAAGCAAATGTTGAAGGAATTGACATGTGAAATGCATTACTATGCAACTATGCAACTGGTAAGCAAATTCTAAACTATGACTAAAGTATGCCAAAATGCCAAGAATGATGAAGTATGGCTAAGACAAGAGCTACAATGACATGAAATTGCAAGAGCATGAAATGAAAAGATTACAAGATGATAACAATATTGCATGAGATGTAGATAGCATGAGGTGAGAAAATGAGACCAAAATTGCCATTTTATAGAAAATGCAATTTTGAATGAATGAACAAGATTGAAGATTGACAAGTGCCCTAGAATCAATGGACAAGATTCAATATGACAACCTACAATTACGGTTAGGGAAACATTAGGTCAAATTTGAAATGAGTGGCCAAGATTCAATTTGAAAAAATAAAATCAAGGGTTGACAATGCATGTGACAAGGACATACGAATGGCACAAAAAAAGAGAGCTAGAAAATCAAATAATATTATAAATTACTTGATTTATGGAGGAAAAAGGCTATTTTGAATTAAAAAAATTAATTCAAAAGGTGGGGTCATGTGATAATAAATAATTAATTTGAATTATTTACTAAAAGATAGAAAAATTAGAAAGTGGGACCATTTTAAATAAATAATTTTATTTAAAATGGGGAAAATGCCAAGGTAGACAATAATTAAATAAATTAAAGAATTTATTTAATTATGTGAGGGCATTTAAGAATTAATGATGTATTTAAATAAATTAATTAAATTTATCTATTTAAATAATTAGGAAGAAATTAGTGGACAAGGATAATTAAATAAATTAAGAAGTTTATTTAATTATGGAGAGACATTAGACAATTAGTGATGTATTTAAATAAATAAATAAAATTTAATTATTTAACTAATCATAAGGAATAAGAGTCACAAATTAATTAAATAATTATGAATTATTTAATTAATAGTTGAAAGTGGACCAAGGACATAATTAAAATGTTTTGATTATGCTAGGAAGAAGATGGCAACAATAGAGCTTGCAGGCCTAGGTCATTTTTTATGTGTCTACATTTTTCCCCTCTTTGTCAAAATGCAACCTATCAGATTGTGACAAAGAAAATTCAGTCAGAAATATGCCCTAGTGAAGGTGCAAAGTATCTATGCCCCCTCAAGAAAATTTTAAAATTTTTGCCTGGTGATAAAAAATTTTTGGAAAGTTTCTCGACTAGTTAATTTGATGACCAGAATAATCAATGGCGCAAGCGGTTTCAGATTTCGACATGCTTAAGCAGACAACGGGCCAGTCAAAGGTGGTCAAAAGAGCTTCAAGTAATGAAAAGGTTGAAAAATCCCATTTTGACCCTATATATAGGTTGAAAATGGGGTAAAACTCAATTCATTTTCACATTCATATTAGTAAATTTGGAGAGCTCAATGCTAGGAAAGTGCATGAAAAGATGGTGATTTGAGTCACAGAGCACCACGACTACATTGCTAGGACATTCCAATGGCCAGAGGGTGCAGACCCACCGGTAAGTACCTCGTACCCACCTTGTCATTTTGTCATTTTTCAATCATTTTTAAGGTTTTAGGGTAGTTAAACGAATGCTCGACGATGAATATGCATTTGCATAAGTTGCATTTGAGGTCGTGTTCGACACATTTGATGCGTCATGATGCAAAAGACAAGGGTATGTTAGATTATTATTGTAGTGCAATGCATTTTCCCAAAGTCGAGATGCATTCGCTGTGTTGCTATGAAAATAACAAGTTCAATGAAGCAATTGCAATACTGCAACACATACGCAAAGCCAAGCAATGCATTTGATTATGGAGTGACACAATCGACTGAGGATGATGCATTTGTGATGCAAAACGATGCAAGTGCCATATTGCGATGTAACTATTGTATGAAATGAAGTAAACGCCAAACTGCGACATAAACGAAGTCAACGGGACACATTTCACTTTGACCAGGGTTAATCAGGGTTGACTTAGCTTTAGACTCACTTTTTTTGTTCATGTTTAGCTAAGTAGATGGTAATAATGATTTGTAATAATGTGCTAATTCCTGTTTCTGCATGTGCAGAAATGACTAACGTCAATCTACACTCGAGAGTTTAGACCATCCACATATGTGTTTTGGGATCAGCTGGCAGATTGAGAAAAAAGACGAGTGATATAGCTGGGATTATACTATGTCACCTATATTCCCATTATCTAGGCTAATAGAGGGCTGCTAATAGCACTGGATGAGTGATAGTACTCTGAGACTTGTTCCTTCCACTTGCTGACAGGAGAGGCAACAATCACCTTGGAGAACTGTACCAGATTCTACATATTCTGATTAGAGGAGAGCGAGTGGTGTACGATCCTCGGCGGGGAGTATAGGCCATGATAGAGTTGTATGAAGTGGATGACGGTGCGGGCCTTGGTGTGGATGGGTACGAGATTCGGTGGGAGTACCTAGTCGAGTACTACTCATAGTGGGGCGCTATGCTATGCACATTGATTGCTAGGGTTCTGATTCCATATCATCGGGACATGGATTCCCCATCAGATGGGGTGATGTGTTAGTCTAGACAAGGTAGCCTACATGGGTGGGAACAACATTAGTTGTGGCATGACTTTACTGATGATCTGGGTGTGGGATTATCATTGTCATCTTTCAACCACCTATTCAAAGGCCACAACTAGTAGATAGTGTAATGCCCTGCCGAGTAAACCCCAAAGGACAACAAAACACCACACATTTTTTTTTTGTTTGATAGTGTAACATTGTATAAGATGGAAATGTACAATCTTAACATGAAACGTAATTATGCATTTGCAAAGCTATCTACGTCCTTTGGGGTACAAGGAATAGTCATTACAAACATAGAACTTTTATCCAGATGAAAGCAAAAGAGAAACATAAGGATAACATACATTCATCCATAATTATAAGAGAGATACAAAATTTTATTAAGATTCAATTCATAGTTTCATGTTACATTTGTGGAGCATATTTCCACAGATAATAAACATCAAAGGTACAATAGAAACATTAAATAGAGCTTCCCTTATATCATGGGAAAGATTACATTGAGTACATAAATGAGGTTTATGGTACCAAAAGGAAGGGAATTCTTCATCCAAGATAAACTCTGGAATTCTGCATTCGCATCTGTCTCACGAACACATCCTGGGAACCCAATGGGTGCATAGCACGTTCCACCCGACCATGTGGACCCGAAGGTCCACCCCCCGTGCTAGGAAATGACAAGAAAGGGTCCACATCCAACAAGATCAAGTAAACAAGACTAACATCAACACTGACATAGAACAATCATCCCATCGTACATCGACAAGCACATTGACAAGTACATCAACACTTACATCAAGTGGTACATCGACAGGTACATCATCATGTACATCAACAAGTACATCAATAAGTACATCAAAAGGACATAAACAAGTACATCAATAAGTACATCAATAAGTACATCAACAAGTACATCAAAAGTACATTGAAAGGTACATCAATAAGTACATCAATAAGTACATCAACACTTCCAGAGGCTACCAAGCAAGGAAGAGTAAACGGATACTGTGGGAGAGTGTCATCGCATGGCCTTACATGGATTATCCAGGCAACCTATCACAAGGTACCGCCTCCATCTATGGTTATCCAGGCAGCCTATCTCAAGGCACCGCTCCATAGGGTGACTCATGCGGAACCACTTACCTTTCGTGAGGACAAGGTAGTGATCTTACCAACCAGGTCTTCTCATCCCATCCTTAGTCTGTGAAAGCACTAATGGTATGGGTGAGGCACATCATTAATCTTGTTTAATGTTTTAGCTACCCAAACCCACTAGTTTATTAATTATATTATCACTTGTTTAGGAAACTCTTCCATGGGTTACCCTAACAGCCCCTTTGTGCGCCGGCCCCCATGAAGAGCCACCCTCCCCAACAGTTCCACAACAAAGCTCACAACCACAAGGGTGTACCAAACATAAAAGCCATAAAATGAAAACACATGCGAGGCATGTACCATCTCGCTCATAATCACCACCAAAATGTAAGGAAATCATGGAACAAGGTACACCCAGGAGCTCAAAATAAAATCACAATCAATGGAATCCAAAGGTCCATTCACGAGAATATTCAACACACATAAAAGGTTCCCTTCGCCTCTGGAAGTCTAACTACATATCACCCATGGCTATCAAAGGAAGTAACTTAAACATTTGGGTTCCCATCATATCCAAAATATATCTAGACATAAAGTTACCCGAAAAGTGTAATTAAATAAGAGGGAAATATGAACAACAAATAATCACTATTATGCATAAAGAATCAATACCAAAGAGTATACAGATTAACTAAATAACAATCTAACATGTACAAAATAAGCTATAAATATCTTTTCACTTATACGTAAACATAATCCAACCCTACTCAAGATAGTGTAAAGAATCATTAAATGATTAACCATAATTAAGTGCATTTCAGATCATAACATCCTTAAAGTGAGTAAGCCCTAGAATATGGTATACATTTAATTACTTTTAAACTAAATAACTTTAATTAAGAATTTACTGTCCTCCTTAGCTAATTTAAATTTTTAATTCCAATCTGAGCACTTTTATAGCAACACGGTCTAATGAAAGAAAATTGTAATTACATTTAACTTTTAATAATTAGAAATTAAACTAATTTTTAAAAGCTAATTCAAATTTTAATTCCAATCTGAGCACTTTTATTGCAACACAGTCTAATGAAAGAAAATTGTAAATACATTTAACTTTTAATAATCAGAAATTAAACTAATTTTTAAATGCACGTGAAAACACATCTAACCTATAATTTTTTGCAACTATTAATTACATCATAAAATAACATTGCTTCAAAATAATTAAATTTTAAAATACAACCTATATAACTATATTTGTTACTTAAAATGGTATATTTACTTCCAATATAGCATGTTTGTTTATTTATTTACATACATGCAAATCACACAGATCATTAGTAAAAGAATTTTTAACTCATTTAACTTTAACTAAACTTGTAATTAAAAGAAAAACTAATATTAAATGCACTTGTACATAATTCCCGACACTCACTTTTACCATTTATTTACAAGACACACCATTTAATCACCTAGGTTATTTCCTTATTCAACTAAAACATTTATCTATAATAACGTAATTAAGTTTTAATCTATGAGAAATAATACGTTAAATTGTTTTTCCATAAATCCATAAATTTAAAACAAATAATCACATGATTAACTCATATAAAATATGTATATAACTAACTCATGTAAAATTTATGTAAATACCTTTAAAATCTAATAAAATTATTTACTTATTTGTTTTTCCTTCATATCTTCTTACTCAGTATCCGTTTTATCTGGGGTTAAATTTGAAATGTTAGCAATAATAATACTAGGTAAGTTTTAATTTGAATAAAACATCAAAGTGATAAATAAACCTATTCTATATATAAACCTTCCAATTAAGATTTTGTATTAAGAACATTCATAGATTAACAAACTCGGCTGATTACCCTAATATCATTTATTTATTTTTATGAGACCTAATCATATGGAAATCTACATTTACGTTTTGTTGGCAATAAAAAAAATGTATTTCTTTTTTTTTCCAACCGATTTATACCTAACCAATAGAACTAATGTATGACTTTGTATTTCCAATTACTCGTTAAGAGGTTTAATTGTATTTTACTTCTTTAATTCAAAACAGTTCTTTCAACTGGGTTAGGTAAATTTTAAAATGCCTCTTCTGGGCTAATATCTTCTAGATTTCCTAAACAAAATAATGCCTAGGAGAATAAAATAAAATTTATAAACCTCTTGAATCATAAGTAAAATTTAGTTATTAGTTAAAGTTTCAATCATTTGTTGTATAGTAAATAAATAAATTAGATATTTAATAGAGAATAAAATAAATGATTTATCTAAATGGAGCAGCCATGAAAAAAAAATTGCCAACATTATGAGGAAAGTTATATTTTATATTTTACTATTTTATTTTATTTTTGCACTTCAAGCTGAAAAGTTGCAGCTGAGGAAAGTTGTGAATGGAATAGGGAGATTACTTACCCTACAAAGTAAAAAAATTGCAGCTGAAATAGGTTACCACCAATAATATCAGGGAGATTAAAATATGATACATCAGTTAGAAGAAAAATCCCAGCGCTACTGGTAAAAGTAATAAAGGGTTTGCAGCCATAAAAAAGAAATCCAAATTAAATGGTGTCCGAAGTGTAAAAGAAAGAAATCTCCCTTACCCTTCTGGTGTTTCTTTAAATTAACTTGCAAGATAACAAAAAAATCAAATCAAATCAAATCAAATAGAAATGCCAGAAAGGATATACATTGACCACATTTTATTCTGAAGTGTTGCTACCGCAATGGTTTGTCAATAAATCAAGGAGGTTATTTAAACTAAATTTCTATGTGTTTAAGTGTTACAGGTGAACAAATAAGAGAGATTGTTTATTTATCCTGGAGTAATCTCCATGAATTTTTAACCTAAACAAGACCATTTATATTAAATATTGTACAAAGATTGGAGAAATACAGAGATAAATTCATCAAATGCAGCCAAGTCAAAAGTAACAATTTATCTTACAGTGAAAGAAGGAAACCCCGTGAAATCTAGGTAGGGTAAATTCAGTGGTAAAAAAAAATTGCATTAAGAAGTTAAACCTTTAAAGTTTGAAAATATGGAATTCAACAATTAAAACTCAAATTTACTAACCTGGCTTTGACAGTCGTTGCAGAATCTTCTCTCTGTAAAATTTCTCTTCACTCTGTAAAATTTCTCTTGCCTCTCTGTAAAATTTCTCTCGCCTCCTTGTTTTCCCCTCGTCTTTTTCCTTTTTTCCTCTTTCCTCCAGATAACTTAAGAAAGAAAAAAAATTACAAACCTCGGTACGCAGGATACAGGTGTCTATCAACACCGTCTTCTATTTTACACCCGACATCTATTATTTATCTCGTTTACACTTGGAGGAATTTAGTAAATCAATAAATCTACCTCTAATCTTGATTGTCGTCATGAAAACAATTTCATTAATTTTCCACTTTAACCAATACCTCATCATACTTAATTAACTCCAATAAATAAAATACAATAAATTCTTTACGAAGGGTGAATTTTCAATTACTTAAATATCCATATATATATACACAATTATTATTTATTATTATTTTGTTCGAACTTTACTTTCGATTGACATTTCATTGTATCCCTTTAAATAGATTAAATTAAATTTACAATTTATCAAATAATTTAAATTTAAACTTTTAAACTTCAAATATTCATTATTTAAAATACAAAATTGTATTGCATTTGCGTTTTAATATAATTATAACCTTAACATTAATTCAATATTTTTAATTATTAAGATTTCCTTAATAATTTAATAATTTAATCTATTGTACTATAATTAAATTCATATTATAAAATTATAAAAAAATAAACCATGAAACTCAAAACAAGGACCAAATGAACATAGCAATGACTATGCCTGATACTAGAAACACATCAATTGCCAATAATGATACACATCCAGACAACATAGTAAACACATCAATATTTACGACTTGAAACGATCAACATAAAACAGTACGATACCATAACAAGATGAAATACTGACAGACGACAGACACAGACATGGACACTTCCTTGTCAAATCCTTAAACCACGTCATAACCATTGGGTATATTGGGCACGCTCAGACCTGACGATGCAGGTGGAGTCGGTGCCTGGTACCTGCAGTCCTGCATAAAAACAAGTGTTGGAACAACATATATATATATATATATATATATATATATATCTACTGTCAAACACATTGTGAGGGAGAATTGCGGTGTGGTAGGGCACTCACGTATGAGCGATGCAACACCGTCCCCCTCACCCAAAAGTCAAACATCAGCACAACATCCTACACATCATGAAATGAGTATAAAACAATTTACGTAGTCACACAATATAGCATAATCAGGAAAGATGGTACCATGCATCATTATATTATCAACATCATAAAACACTATCATGTGTATCCAAGCAAAACACATAAGCTCAACTAGGAAAACAATCACCCATGTCAACTAGAGTCTGTAACAACGTAAATAGTATCCACATAGTAACAAAAGAGAATAGTATCATGAGGGGCACTACATCCTCCCCCCCTAGAACTAGGCTTACTCCTGGAAGCCAGAAAACAAAAAAGGAAAAGACTCTCGGATGTGGGAGGCATCCTCCCATGATGTTGACGACTCATCATTTGGATCCCATTGGACCCTCACCTGCTCAATCGCTCTGCCCCTGAGGACGAGTCTCCTGTGCTGCAGCACGGCGACGAGCTCGAGCGCCGGCTGCCCGTCCTCGACCTGCAATGCATTCCAATCAAGCACATGAGAAACATCTGGATGATAGGGCCTGAGTACAGAAACATGAAACACATCGTGAATGCGCGATAGACTGGGCGGCAATGCTAGATGATAAGCAATAGGGCCAATTCTCTCCAACACCTCGAACGGTCCCACAAAATGAGGCACAAGCTTAGAGCCTTTTCCGTAACGGATTGGACTCTTTCGTGGATGCACTCGTAAGAAAACCCTATCTCCAACCGAAAACTGACGGTCGACCCTATGAGCATCAGTATACTTCTTTTGTCTATCCTGAGCTGCTACTAAGTGCTCTTTGATGCGACCAACCTGTTGTTCCATGTCCTGAAGCATTTCAGGTCCCAATAGAACTCAGTCCTCAAGACGATCCCAACTCAACGGTGTCCGACAAGGACGGCCATATAATGCTTGAAAGGGAGCCATGCCAATGGAGCTGTGATAACCATGATTATAAGCAAACTCTACTAGATGCAAATAATCCTCCCAACGAGATTGTTGATCCATTACATACATACGGAGCATGTCCTCAAGAACCTGGTTGACTCTCTCAGTCTAACCATCCGTTTCAGGATGGTAGGCAGAACTAAAGTTCAGTTGGGTTCCTAAGGAATGCTGCAATGATGTCCAAAATGCAGAAGTGAATACTAGATCTCGATCAGAAATGATCTTTCGTGGAATCCCATGTAGTTGAACAATATCCTCCATGAAAATTCTAGCTACAGAGGAAGCAGTATAGGAGGATCGAACAGGAGAGAAGTGTGCCACTTTGGTCAACCTATCAACTGTGACCATGATAGCATCATGCCGACGAGAAGACATTGGTAAACCAACAATAAAGTCCACTGAGATGATATCCCACTTCCATTCAGGAACAAGATGAGGCTGTAAAAGACCTGCGGGATGATGATGTTCTGCCTTAACTCTCTGACATTCAAGGCATCTCGCCACAAAATCTGCAATATCTCTCTTCATTCCCACCCAAAAGTACAGTGGACGAAGATCTGCATACATCTTCTTGACTCCCGGATGAGCAGAGTAGGGAGCTCGATGTGCTTCAGTCATGATTAGGGTACGAAGACCCTCTGCAGGAGGTACATACATACGACCCAAAAATCGCAAAAGCCCATCCGATTCCAAAACATAGCCAGAAAACTTTCCCTCTAGAACCCTATCTGACTCAATTTCTGCCTTTACTTCTTGATACCAACTATCTGTGGGAAGCGATGTGAGAATCTGGGTCCTCAGATCCACACTAAGAGTTACTGCAGATATCTCATGTCTCCGCCGACTCAAAGCATCTGCCACTACGTTTTCCTTTCCCTGGATGTACTTAACCT
>VDFB02008720.1:0-10572 GCA_007258455.2 Sequoia sempervirens | reverse complement strand
TTGTCCTATTGGTGAGTGCTAGAAGGAATGCATGGATAGTATGGCAGTGATGGAGGAATGAGATTTTCTATGAAGAAAGTCTAGTTGTTTGTTCATGTTTTTTCATATTAAGAGTGTCTAAATCATCCCCAAGTCTTGTGGTGATGTCTGGTTGTTTGAGTCAAGTTGTATGATCAGATTGTCTTATTGAGGGGTATAGTTGAACAAGTGTGTCAAGTTGGGTGCTTCCCCTGCCACTCTGCATCAATTTATAATATTTAGTTTTGACTAAAATAGAATATTAATGATTTTTCCTTTTTGAAATATTCCCAATTTTTTTAAAAGTATTTCCATTTTTTATCTTTTAAATATATTAATTTAGAAACATATTAAATAGTAAATTTACAAAATTTCTTCCATACTTAGGTGCTAATGAATCAAGTAATGCAAATATGAATGTAGTAAAGTCACATCCACCACCTATTGTCAATTAGTCACTATGTGTATATGTGATATATGAATGAGTTGGCCACTATGTGGTTATGTGTTAAGAGATTGTTGTTGGCATCATACTAACATCCATCTAGGATACACTTGTTACCATATTATTGTGTACGGATACAATGTATGTATAAGCTCATTTAATGGTTGTGATTCAAAAGAGAAGTTAGAGATCTCATCCCAATTGCAAGAATGAAGTCTTTCTATTATTGTGTGTGCAAATTATGAAGCCTCTAATTTTGTTATGAATATGATAAGATATGTTCCTACACCACCTTGTTGGAGATTTTTGTATCTCTTATTGGCTAGGAATCGCAAGATGAGTGGACGGCACCTAATAGTCTCTTAGGAAAAACCTTTAAAGGGATTAATTCTTATATCCAAGAAGATTCGCCACATCCTTTTGAAAAAATGTGTTTAACTAAATGATAATATCTAATCTCTAATTTTTTGATAATATTTGTTTAAATTTAATTAAATAGTCCATTTTATATATATGAAAATTACATACTAATTAAATAAATTTTGATTTTTTTTAAAAAAATTGACAAAGGGGCTTTCCCATCACATGATTAATATTCTAACTTCTCTTTATAAGTTGTTTGATATCCTAAATGTGGAAACATGTTTATTAAAGCCTTCACAATCATAGTGAAGCAATTGCAATTGCAAAAATCTTGAGCTGATCATATGGTGAGAGAGCAGACCTTACAAAAGATTCTAACATACAGACTTTAAATCAACTCCTTATCAATGCTGGAAATTCAAGAATTTTATACATAAGGAAAATATAAATGCAGAGAAAAAAGTGAAGCCCAAAATTACTATAGCTACAGGACCCATAAAATCATTATTAAATCCAAAATAATCTGCCAAATACTAATTCAGCGACGTCCCTGGCTTCTTCCCATCTACCTCTATGAACTCGGTGATGTCTTCGTACTGTGAAACAATGAGTGCATAAACTGTCCATGCTACTAGGCAGATCCAATAATGCCAAACCCACCATTTTGGAAGTTTCTGCACCAATACAGAGGAAATCAATATGTTTTTCATGAGGCCATATCTTAAATACCTAATAAAAGCACGAGATAATTCTTTAGTTTTAAACATTTTACTTGTAGATAGGAGTTGATAGAAATACTAAATAAATTATTGATTACCTGTTTAGTAATGTGAAATACTAAAAATAGAGTGAATAGAACATAGAAAAATCTTAAAACAATTGCAGCCACTTGTGCATTTGGTGTGATTGAGACTATCATCATCACATAATAGGTAAAATACAGAAATGAAAAGAAATGGATGAAGAAAAACCACAAGAACTTGTGAATTTCCATTCAAAACCAATCATGCCATAGAGTATGATGGAATAAACAAGTTTCTAGAAAAAGGTGTATGGAATCTCAATGGCCACCTACATGGCCAAGATAAGTAGTATTAGTAATGCTATGTGTTGTTCAATTATGAAATGTTTGAAAAAATTAGAACATGGTATAAAATTTCATATTAACATAAAGATAAGCCAGGAAAATTTGCATACTTGTGCCAATGAATAAGGAATTGCAGAATACATTCTTGTTGCTCTTTCTCTGTAGAAAACTGTTCTCTCCACTGCAACCATAGGTTCTAGTATTTGAAAGTTTGATACTCCTTTGAACAACACTGCGCAATACAAGCCCCCCCATGATATTCAAGAGATTTGTATTGTTATGCCTCAAGCAAACACATTTGTTGTTAATGTCTTTGAAATTCCTTGAGAAGTTAGATTACCTTCACAAATATACTTATTTTTCATATATTGTATAATGGTGCACATACCGTTTTCCTCCAACCATCCAAAATATAGATCCAAATAAGATAGCAACTGCAAAACTTGTTAGAATTGTTATGAAATTGTAGTTTGGACTTCTCCAATATGACCCATTTTGTTTCCATAGAAAAAATTTGAACTGTCCGAAGAAAGATTGTGAAAACTAAGTTGGAAAATAAAGATCTTTTGTGCCAAAAGTTGGAATACATAGCTCTTTTTCCAATGATATATTTGTCCTACATTATTAAGGCATCCATCATCATTTGATTATATTGAAAATTCATGAGTTAGATAGAGAGCCTAAATTGAACTGGCACTTACTTAGAAAGAGTTGAGTTCTAATAGTATTCTACAAAGTCTATCCCTTGAGAAAGCTCAACAATTTTAGAGCTCACTTCTAACATCCATGTAGTAGGATTTTTCTTATCCTTTATCTTTCGCACTCAAGAATAGCCTATAACAAACCATATTGAAAAGAATAACACCTTGAAGTTATCCTTGATTCATTTTGGTGTCCGTAAAACCTTAAAGATATCATAAATAAATTTTCATCCATAGAAATTGATTTCAATTTTTAATAAAAAGAGGGTAAAAACTTTATTGAATCATAACAACAATACAAAGTCCAAAGAAAGAAGCCACAAGGGGCCAAAAACAACAAGAATTAATTCACACCCAAGAAGCACCTCATATCCTCAGCAGCCCACTCCTCAAGAATAGGGGCCATATCAGTAGGGAGATTGCCCCAATCATCCACATACCAAGAATTAGTCTTTTTCAATGCCCATCTAGCCAGCCCATCAGCCACCCTATTCCACTCCTGTGGAATATGGCGGAAAACAATGGACTCCAAGGTAGAGCATAGAGAAATAATCTGTTTGACAACCACAGCTAGCTACCAACTCGCATCCTCCAAATTTTGATTATTCAACATATCAATAACTACCTAAGAATCAGCTTCACAAAAAATTCGCCGCCATCCAAGGGCAACCACATGCTCAATCGCCAGGAGAATAACACTTGCCTCCATAAGATTATTAGTTTGCAAACCACGATACATAGAAAAGAAGAAAACCACCACTCCAAGGCTGTCTCTACCAATACCACCAACCCTAACATGTCTAGGGTTACCCCTAGACGACCAATCCGTATTAATTTTCAACTCCCCTAGAGCAGGAGGGCACCAAAACCCTCACGAGCAACCCTCTCATGCCCTCACCTACGATGCACTTTTCTCAAAATACTCTTCTCCCCTATGGCAAGACCCAGGGCATTTACAACACCCAAGTCCCCAGGATCAATCGGCACAGACAAGTCACACTTTGCAGTCAAAATCTCCTTCAAAGCCCCAAGAATTCACCTCCAAAGTTGCCCCATGAGCAATTTTTTATCCAAGAATATTCTTCTATTACGTTCCAACCAAATGTGCCAAACAATCAAACTAGGACCAATGCTCCAAGCAATTTTAAGAAAAGAGGTTGTAGTAGGAGAAGAACCCTGTCTCTTCCAAAAATCCTCCAAAGAAGAGACATGGCAACACGGTAAGCTCCAAAGATTCCACCAGTGATGTCAGATAGTCTTAACAAAAGAACACTAAAAAAAGAGATGCGATAAGAATTCATCATGCTGACCACATAGAATGCACATGGAGGGGCCCTGGAACCCTCATTTCCAAAGATTATCCCAAGTAAGACACTTACCTTGAACCACGAGCCAAGAGAAAAAATTACACTTAGGCCAAGCAAATTTATTCCAAACATGCTTCCACCAAGAAACTTGGGAGCTTCAAAAAACCTGTTTAACCAAAACCTGATAACCAGAGGTAACCGAAAATTTTCCTTTCAAGTCAGGACCCCAAACAAGCACATCACCCCCTTGGAGAGAATTACACATGACCCGATAAAATATTAGCAAGCTCTTGATGATCCTCCATCACACCACCAGGAGGCCAATCCAAGGGGCTCTTCCACCTAGACACAGAAATTTGACCCAAAGATTGTTGAGATTTGAAATCTACCACATGACTCCATCTCGCCTCCACAAAAATCTGGCACAAATCCTGGAGATGGGGATGAGATGACACAATGGGTGGGTGTCCATCCCAAGAATCATGCCGGAAAAGAGCATCTTGACCCCCATTACAAATCCAAAAAAGTCCCTGTTTAACCAGCTTGGCACCACGTTTAAGAGTACTCTAGATCACAGAGTCTTTCCCCTCTATACTGAACCTTGCTACCTCCCTACTTTCAATCGCCCCCAAATATTTGAAGGTCAGAATTTTAGCCCAACACATATGTTGTTGAGAGCACCAACGCCAATACAACTTATCAGCCAAGGCCTACCCATTCAAATCAGTCCATCGTAAACCCAGACCCCCCTCCTACTTTGGCCTACAAACAACATCCCACTTCACCAGACTCCATTTTCTATGAAGAAGATTACTAGCCCATAGAAACTGACGAGACAATTTCTCGAAATCTCTAATAAAACTTGAAGGAGTAGAAAGAACAAAGCATTTATAAATAGGAAGAGCTTGGACCATCGATTTTAGAAGAGTCACTCTACCTGCTGAAGAAAGCCACCTGCAAGTCCAATGACTGACCAAACTTTGAAACTTATCAAGAATCTCTTGCCAAAACCTTTTGGGGAGAGAGCGAATAGCAAGAGGGATTCCAAGATATGAAAAAGGAAGCGAGCCAATCTAAAATTGAAGGATACCAGCAATTCTCCTTTGAATACCCTTAGGAGTGTGGAAGAAATATATGAAAGACTTCCCCTCATTTATGCGCTACCCAGAAGCTGCCAAGTAACTGTCCAAAACACTACGCCAATTGAGAGCCTCATCAACCTTAGCCTTGCCCATCAAGGCAGTATCATCTACAAATTGCAGATGAGATTAAGGGGGAATATCATCTCCCCAATTCCATCCCTGAAGCAAGCCACTAGCAACCTGAGCACGAATGATTCTTCCCAGGCCTTCCGCAAGGAGGATGAATAAGTAAGGAGATAGGGGATCTCCCTGCCTGAGGCCTCTAGAAGCACCAAACAAACAAGTGGGCTCACCATTGATAAGCACCGAAAAGGAGGAGGAAGTGACACAACTCCTAACCCATTCAATCCAACCCTCAGCAAAGCCAAAAGCTCCAAGGATTTTAAATAGAAAGCTCCATTTAACGATCATATGCTTTAGCCATGTCCAACTTAATAAACATAGATTTATCTTTTGAGGATTCCATAGAATGGATGGCCTTAGTAGCAATAACCACCCCATCCATGATCTGTCTTCCAACAACAAAACCCCCCTGCTCTTCAGAAATTAAGTCATCAAGCCAAGGCTTCAGCCTTTCCGCAATCAACTTAGTAATAATTTTATACAAAAAATTACATAGTGCTATAGGCCTAAACAAATCCAAGGAGTTAGCTCCCCTTTTTTTTAGGAATAAGAGCTAAAAATGTAGCATTCAGGGACTTCAACATTTTTTTATGCATAAAGGATTCTTGGACAACCTCAAAAAAGGTCCAATTTAACCACTTCCTAGAACTCCTGAAAAAATTCAATGGGGAATCCATCAGGCCCAGGAGCTTTACCTTTCTTCATCTGGAACACAACCTTCTCAAGCTCCGACAAGGTAATAGGAGTAAGCAATGATTCATTCATTTCATTATTCACCAGCTTCGGGATACAATCTAAAATTTTAGATTCATCCTCCTCCGCAGGAGGCGAATCCTCAAAGAAAAGGGTAGAGAAATACTGAATGCATTCGGCTGAAATAGAGGCTGAAGAGGACAAAGATTCCCCATCAGGAAAAAAAATAGAAGAAATAGCATTACCTTGTCTCTAATCCTTAACTGAGTTGTGGAAGAAAGCAGTGTTTCGATCCCCAGCCTGGAGCCATTCAATACGAGACTTTTGTTTCCAAAAAATCTCCTCTTAACTCCCATTCCTCAAGCTCTTTTGTTGCAGCAACCTCTAATAAACTCAGCTCCTCCGAGAGGCCTTGATCTCGAATTTGTCTGGTAATTAGGTCCAAATTATCTCGTGCCTTTTTCTTTTCCTAAAATAAGTTACCAAAATGCTGCCTATTCCATCTTTTCAATCTGTATTTAACATACTGGAGCCTCTTTGAGAAAGAGTACATGGCAGTGCCATATGCTGGCTTCCCCTGATCCCACCAACCAGGGAGAAAATCATGAAGAGATTCATCCCTAAGCCACATGAGTTGGAACTTAAAGGTTTGTCTAGCACACCGTTTAGGCACATCAACCACTAGCTTAATAGGCCAATGGTCAGAACCACGACCATCCAAAATTTCAGAGCTAGTCAACCACCTGTCCCCCACCCAAAAACTAGACACCAAAAATCTATCAAGTCTTTCAGAAATAGAAGCATCACCAATTCTCCTATTATTCCAAGTAAAAAGACCATTGCCAGGCTTGATATCCACAAGATTCAAAGCAGAGATATTGTCCTGGAGCAATAATGCAGAAGCCTCCAACCTTGCAATACCACCTCGTTTCTCTACAAGCTCCGTGATAGCATTAAATCACCTCCAATAATCCAAGGATGGTAAGGAAATAAGCTGCGAACTAAACGAATGTTGGACCACAAACATTGCTTTCCCTACAACTCCACAGGCGCATACACATTGGAGAAGAGAGAAATTTCCCCTGACATAAAACAAGAGGCCACCATGGAAAGGGAGGACTTAAAAGACACCCACCAAAGGGGGCAGATCTTACACGGGTTCCATAAGCACGCCACCCCGCCAGAAGACCCTTGAGCACCAATGCATTGATCCACCATTCCCCCATAACTTAGGAACTAAATCCATCATACCCTCCACAGAGAGCTTAGTCTCCTACAGAAAAAGAACATCAGGCGAATGACACCTAATCAAATCTCGAATAGCTTTTTGTCTAGGGCCACTGTTCAAGCCCCTTACATTTCAAGAGAGAACTATCATTTCGAGGGGCGTGAAAAATGTGAATCTAGAGTCTTGACTAACCCCGACTCCACCAAAGTCCTCCCTATCATCTTAATCTTTTCCTCATCCTTCTTCCTTCCCAGCTTAGAAATCTTCTCCGGCCCCCCCTTCTTGAGAACTTTTTACAGAACACCCAACTGAGAGGATGCCTTAATATTCTTCTTACCCACCTCCGGACCAACTTTCTGCAAGAGTTGAACCTTATCCACACTATCTTTCACTACCTCAGCACTACCACCCAACTCATCTTGAACCCCCATTTTTCGATCTGCCCCTAGAGCCAAAGTCCCATTAGCAAGCGGAGCCATAATCACCTCTGAGTTGAGAATTACCTGACCAAGATCTTTCCCGACCTCATCAAAGCATGGCACTCCCATACCCCCCTCCTGTTGGGGAGCAAGCATTGCCTCAACCAAAGGGCCATGTTGATCAATATCCAAAGTCCCATGATCTAGATCCAAAAATCCTAGGTTCACCTCCTGCTGACTAAGATCCTCCAACACCTCAAACCTATTGAAGGTGTCCTCCTCCTACCTATCCTTCAAAGTCCTTTTATGACCTTTATTTCTGTTTCGGCCTCTAACAGGAATAAAACCATCTTCCCTACCACTAGAACCCTAAATGGGGTCCTTTCCCTTATCCACCCTAGGTGGATTAGCCGAAGGTTGAGAAGATTGAGCCTCCAAAAGGCTTGGCCTTTGGACATCTACGCAGGAGGTGACCATACTCATGATAGAAACGACAACGAAAAGGATGTGTTTCATAATCCAGCTATTGCACCCATGAATAATCTCCTGCACTCACTTCTAAAGAGTTTGGCAATGGCTTACTTAAATCAATTTCTACACAGAACCAGGCAAAATCATTACCTTTTTGAATTGCGTTTGTTGAGACGAACCCACAGGTTTCCCTAGCTTCGAGGCTAATAGGAACAACACATCCTCTCGCCAGCATTCCACAGGGATCCTTGGAAGACGAACCCAAACCGGAACCCGATTCGGAAGTTCCTCTGCCGGGTTGAAGCCAGCATGCCATGGCTTAATGAATAAGCCCACCTGGTTATAAAAATACGGGCCCCCTTCAAAAATCCTATTTCGATCAGTTAAACGATCAAATGTAACCATGAAATAGTTATTTGCCAGGAGGCGGATCTCCATCTCTCCCTCAAGCATCCATGTCTTTTGAGCCCACATATCCAAGAATTGCAAAGAAATTTTCAAACCTAAGAATTTGCAATAAAGAGAATGCCGAGCATAATAATCAATGTCTTCAACCAGCATCTCCATTGGAATGACTACATTTGGCCTCTCTTTACACCATTCAAGGCACCCATTAATCTTCAGAATTCTAGGCCCCCCTGCCAAGCCCATCTCAACTTTCTCATGTTCCACTGAAAAAAGACTATTATCAAAAATCTTCGAACCCTGTGGAGAGGGTTTTGAACCAAAAGCGGAGCGGAAGTCCATATTGGGACAAACCCTAGAAGATTCTCCAGTATCCATCAAAGAGCACACAACACAAAATGAGAAAGCAAGGCCAAAATCAAAACCAAGAGCCCTTCGATGAAGACACACTCCACTAGACACCAAGATCACAACCCCACTACCCTAGAATACACACCTGCTTCAAAAGAAAAGAACCTCCCCCCTGAATAACGTAAAAAACCCACCCCCAAGAAGCTCCAGACAAGAAGAGATCAAATCTGACCTCCAACCACGCATGCAACCACGAGAAGACCACATGCAAGCCGAGCTTAGATGGCTGTGGCCTCATGCAGCGCTTCAGCTTGCTGCCTTCTTTCGAAATTGATTTCAATTTAATCTTCATAACTCTTTGCATTTTTATCTCCTAATTTGAAATTTAACTTCTTTCCCTTGTTGTGAACTCTCCCTTGTTGTAAGGTCTCAATGCAATTGTTATTCTAACTTCTTTTCCTTTTATTTATTAGATCTCAAATTGTAAGAAATTTATATTATGACATATAACTTCTCATCAAAACACTTATATTATGTTAGATCTTAAAATCTTTCTTTTTTCTATCATGATATATATATATATATTTTTTTTTTTTATTTTTTTCCATAAAAATATTTATAATAATTTGTTTACAGGGTATGTGCAGGATCATCATGGAAAAAACATGCCCTTAAGTGGCAAAAAATTCAAAAAAAATTAGTGTTAGGCAACTTGACGTAAAAATTTGAATAAGTTATCTATATTATTTCAAAAATATGTAACAATAGAATCTATAGAAAATTGAATGTAGTTTCTAAACTACTAGGTTTGTTTAAAAAAAAAATTCTATTTGGTGGAAATTTGAAATTTCAATGCAGAAGTACTTAAATTTCAGTGGAAAAATAAGAATTAGGTAACTGCTTGACCACCCTAACCACAATAAAATGATAATATTTTTTGATAAGATTTTATATATAAATATAGGACTCATGTTCGATGTGATGCATATTGTTTTGTAATTTTTCCAAGTAAATAATTAATTATGAATAATAAAAATGATAATTATTATAAGATTTTGTATATATGTAGAGGACACATGTTCGGATGTGTGATGCATATTGTTTGTAATTTTTTCCAAGCAAATAATTAATATGAAATTTTATTACAACTTTTAAAAAAATATAAAAACTTGTATGTTTGACCACCTTAATCATCAAAAACTCATGAAATTTATTTTTTATTTTTTAATCCTATAGTATTCAAGCATAGAATGATGCATGTTTCGATTCAAAAATGTGATACCGCTTTGGAAATTTATAATGCTTTCAATTAGCCTATCGATCAGACTTTAGTCATAATTTAATAGAAAACAATAATTATTTATTAAATTCAAATTAAAGAAAAATTTATATCAGTGGAAAGTTAAGAATCAAGGCTCAAAACCCTTTCGCTTCATCAATTTTGGGGTAAAAAGTCATCTACCACATAATTCCTACAAATACCCATAATATTGCTACTTTTTGGCCCATCATGATCCTGCACATACCCTACAATTTAATATAATTTAAAACTTAAAATAAACTTTTGTTAAACCTTTTATACAACACTTTTTCCCTCTTATACTAGATTATATCTTCAGTGACATCAATAACAAATGTATCCTAACTAGCATATATATATATTATTTTAATAATATATATAAAATACGCCGAGAGATATCCTTCTCAAGGCGCCTATTCAAACTAGCATATATATATTATTTTAATAATATATATAAAATATGCCGAGAGATATCCTTCTCGAGGCACCTATTCAATTTTTATAATAAAAATTTGATTA
>VDFB02008719.1:0-20986 GCA_007258455.2 Sequoia sempervirens | reverse complement strand
TACAAAGAAGGCTAAGAATTAAAATGGGGAACAACCTCTTATGTTCTAGGGCTTTGCCAATTGAGGTTTTTTTTAACTACTTCTTAATAGACCCCTACAAACTAACAATTAAGAAGCAAATGATCCACATATTCTTCATTTTTGCATAATACACATCTAGAAGAACCTAATATTCCTATTTTTTGCAACCTATTTGGTGTAACAATCCTTTTATGAAGTGCTACCTTAGCAAAAGCACCAACTTTAGGAAGACAATTTTTATTCCAACAAAGATGAGAAGGCTAATCTTGCTCTCTTTTTGCAGCTTCTAAAAATTTATAACCCAACTTAACTTTGTAGTTACTTGACCATCTTTAGTAATCCTCCTCTTCATTAATAAATTTTTTTTTTCTAGCTAAAGTTTCTTCTAAAATGTCTTTTTACTCTTGAATGTGCAAACCATGAGGTATTTTCCATCTCCATTCATTGTATCCCTCCATATCCACCTTTGTAGTATAATATTTGACATATTTACCCATCAAGTTGCTAAGGTATTTCTTATTTCATCCATATTTGGAAGGAGTTTGAGAGCATCAAAACCATTCCAAAAATCTTCCCAAAAGAGAGCTTGCCTTCCATGCTTGATTTTTGAAGTAGCGTGTTGAACAATTACATCTCTACAATTCAAGATGAAATTCCAAATTGTTGATCCCTGAAGAGAATCTTCAATAGTAATTATTATTTTTTAATTTGCATTATCTAGGTATTTATTTTGGAGAATCTTTGCCTACTTCATATTAGACTTTGAATAAATTCCCTAGACAATTTCCCCCCTAAGGGCTTTATTTAGCAAGGTTTTTTGTCTCAACCCTACACCACCTACATCTTTAGGTTTGCAAATTTTATCCCACGCAACAAGAGTTTTTTCTCTTTTAATGGTCTCTCCCAAATAAATGTCTTGTGATTCAACTCATTTAATGAATTATTAGGGATCTTCAAACTAGACAATAAAAAAATTGGGAGAGTTGAGATAATCACCTTAAGCATTAAGATTCTACCCACAGAGGATAGCATCTCCCTTTCCAAGAGGCCACTTTGTTGCTACACATGTCATCAAAGGATCCCATAACTTAGATTTAACTGCTCCATATAAAAGAGGAATACCCAAATATTTGATGGGAAGAGAACCAATCGCCACATGTTGTTGAGTTCTACAATTTGTACTAAAAATGAAGATCTATAATTTTGGTATGTTCACGCTTTAACTAGAAAATTTGCAATAATTATCCAAAACCTATCTAATTGTCTGAGCTTCACTTATGCTAGTAACACCAAAGATTAAGGGTGTCATCAAAAAATTGTTCATGAGTAATTGAGCTTAAATTAAGTGCAATTTTAGTTCCCATCCATTTGTCCCTTTGATTTTTTTCCTAAATGAATCTTCCTAAAGATTTTGTCATAATAATAAATAGAAAATGAGAAAGAGGGTCTCTTGCCTAAGACTACAAGAGGGGCCAAAGAATCCCCATGGATTCACATCAACTAGAATTAAAAACCTTGGAGTTGATATACAATTTTTTATCCACCTACACCAATCTTTCTTAAATCCAAACTTTTCTAAGATCCTTATAAGGAAGCTTTGATTGACATGATCATAATCTTTTATTAAATAATATATAGTTTTACCAATCTATGAGGAGAAAGACACATTTTGGAGTAAGGATTTACATCCAAATACCTTCCCAATGGTGTGGATGACCTCTTTAAGGAAGCATACATACTCCCCTTAGATTCCAATATATGGAATTTCATTAGAAATTGCAACAAGTGATAGCCACAGACATAAAATGGAGACTAGGAAGGGGAGACAAGATCAAGTTTTGACAAGATGGTTGGTTGGAAGATAAGGCCTTGAAAGCCATTTAGATGTTTCAACATTTAGTTTCTCACTTCAAAGATAGTGTGGGGGTCGAGGTGAGGAAGTACTAAGAGGATAGGAATAACTTTGTAAGACAAAAGGTCCTCATTCCCCTTGTTTTGAAATCAAAAGAGGTGTGTGATGTCCTTTAGGTGAAGCTTGATAATTGGCATATCCCTTTGAGGGATAAAAAAATATACTATGGTTTGGGGTGGTCACGGTAGCAACCACCTTTTTGTTCAATATGCCTTTCACTACTCTTGTACTTTGAAGACCTTATAATATTGAACAAAAAAATTGGTTTCCAAAAGGGTTACCCAAGGTCAATGCTTTCCTAACCTCTCGAAGGCAAGCTCTCACTTGAGAATGACTGCAGTAGTTCAACAAGATTGGCCCTTCTCAATGTATTTTGTGTAGAGTCAAGAACCAGAATAATGATCACTTATTTTGCATTATAATTTCTACAATCACTTATTGCATAGGTTTCTAGGAAGATGGGGGTTATTTTGAACAACTCCCCCAACATCCCAAGCCTTCTAGCTTGTTGGGATATGAAAGTTAACAATCAAGGCTTGAAGTTCATTTGGGCTTGTTTCCCATCTCTACTTTTGTGGAACATTTGGTTGGAACGAAATTGAAGAATTTTTTAGGATAAAGAGATTGTTGGAGAGAATATGGGATCGAATAGAATCATCTATTTAAGAGTTGGGATAAATTCACAAGGATGAATATTGGGTCCTAATGAAGAAGGAAGTTGGTTGGTTAAACAAGTGGCCAAGATTAAGGTGGATTGAAGGTAGTTGGAAGCAAACCATTCATTGCAAACCTCCATGCTCCTAGCTCCTAGCAATGCCCGGAAGATGGTTGGGTAAAGTTCAATTTTGATGGGGCTACCAAGGGCAATCTTGGGAAAGCAAGAGGTGGTAGTCTTCAAAAATAAGTAAGGACAATCTTTAGGGATATTTATATATGATTTTGGTATGGATACTAACAATATCGTTGAAGTTAGAGCCCTTTTATGGGGGGTGATGATAGCAACAGAGAAATGATGGAAAAAATTATGGATGGAAGGGGATTCAAAAATAGTAATAAGAGCAATGAAAGAGGGTAATATCCAAAATTGGAGATTAGAGGCTACCCTATTAGAAGCTAAAATAGGGATGCAATTGAGACATTCGATTTTCTCTCATTCGAAGGAAGGGTTATACGATTATGGATTGGGCTACTGATAAAGGTGTAGACATGAAAATTAACAATAATTCCTCTGTCTATTGATTGAATAATTTTCCTACATAAGTTTTGGTCTACATTCAAAAGGATCTCAAGGAGTCATCACTTGATAATGGGTTGGAACAATAGTGATAAGTACCAAAGTAATAATGAGGATGGTGTGTGGGAAGTAATTATGAGAACAATCATTTTCATTAAGGGGATTACAACAAGAGTTGACAAGTTCAGTTCAGGTGTTGGAAGCTCAATATTTGGCACTCATGAAATTTGCAATGGGTACACATCATTTAGTTGGTAGAATGTGAGGTGGTGCCCAACAAAAGGAGAAAGTGAAGGTTAAGACCCCCATACAACATAAGCATCGAGTCTCTAGAGAGGAGGTTGTGGTAGATTTTATAGCTTTTGTGAATAAAGAGATCTTGAACCTTGCTCTTCAGCTATGGATAGTTAGTGTTTGGGAATTGGCAAAAACCATGGACGAGTCTCCTAATGTTTGCATTTGCTTAAATTTTTTTATGGGGTTTCGATGTGAATTAGGTCTTTTTGATTTGATATCTCATCATACTTATTACTTTATATGGATAGCAACCTCGTGATATGGGGTTTCTCCAAATTTTCATCATTCCTAGATCCTAAAACAAGGTTTTTATAAAAAAAATGTAGTTTATTTATCGAGGATCATATATAGAGGTTTGGGTTATTTTATTACATGACATAAAAGAGTCATTTTAGTTAAAGTATACACACACACACAAACCAAGTTTTTTATAAAAGAAAAAATATATTTTATTTAGTGATGATCATATATAGAGATTTGGGTTATTTTATTACATGAGATAAAAGACTCATTTTAGTTATATATATATATATATATATATGGCAAATTGCTACCAAGGGGGTTAGCTCCCATTCCATTAAACAAAAAAAGAAAGTTACATACAATCAACAAAGAGTGAAACCCAAGATCTTTATGTCTTCTCCATCAGTACCAAATCTATTGGTCGAAGTCAGGAAATATTATCTTCAAGATATGCCTATCCCACGCATGATATTACAAATCCTTCCGTCAATTTGAAATCACCCTCTCACAATCATATTGAGTCCACCTCGAAATTACGTGTTGTTTGATATGATATATGGATGGACTTGATCAATCGCATGATTTAATAAAAATTTGATTGTGTCCGTGCGTGTCCGCGGGTGCGCCCATGTTTGTGTGTCTATGTTTCAGGTCTATGTTTTGTGTGTCTCGTATCCGTGGTTTCTGTGCGTCTCTGTCCGCGGTTCCGCGTTCATGTGTCTGCGTGTCCGGTGGTGCAGTGTGCATGTGTACGTGTGTGCATGTGCTGCGGTGCACGCAGCGCAAAGGCAAAGCGGTGCACGCAGGGCGCAGGACGCAGTAATGCAGGCATGTGTGTGTGTAGATGTGCATACGTATACATATTATATAGCGTCCACAATTGTTGTGGTCCAATAGTGGGGATAGAAGAATCCTCAATTGGCCCCATAGTGAGCAATTTTAATATCCAATTGGAAAACACTTTTTATCCATAAAGCACAGAAACTCACAAATCATGTGATGCCACATCAACCCACCAATAAAACATGACTTAGTGCACCATTGTCTCTCTCACTTTTTTTTGGGGCCCTTTTGGATACCTCAACAAAAAGCATGTTGATGTGGCATCATATTTGATGATGTGGTCCGCAAACTAAATATAGAAGCACATGAGCTTCTGCCAAATAAATCAAGCAGAAAATAAAAATAGTGAGCGATTTGAAATTTCCATCAAAGTATGATTTTGGAGAAACACGCTTGTGCGCTGCTCCACCATAAGGACCCCTATATATGTTTTTATGTACTATTTTTAATAACGCTACATTGCACTTTTTATGTTATTGTATAATACCTTTCTACATATATTTTTTATTAAATGATATTTAATATTATTATATTTATTATTAAATATTAATAACATTATATTTAATATTAAATAATAATTTGGCATGTAAATGGTTGTTAAATTTAAATGTTTTTACTAACACATCGTTACAGTCGACCCCTTTTTGTCACATCTCAAAATTTTAAATAAATAATAAAACTTTAGACCAATATCTCCCCATATTTTTTAGATATATGTATTAAAGATATCTATACTAATTATGTTAAAATAAACCAGTAGCTGATTTTTTTAAAAAAAAATCAATCCTTACCCCGTTCAACGATCATCTATCTTTGGATGAGAACGCTTTGAGGTTGTTTTACTTCCATTTTCTGGTCTTTATTTCTTCTCAGTTCATGAAATTAAATACAGATATGAAGAATATCTTAAGGATGAAATATGACTTTCATCTCCTTGAGGCTGCATGCTTTTTCAGTTCCTGGTTTATATTTCTTCTTTCTGACAGTCAAATTAAATGCAGAAATGAGGACTTTTGTAAGGATGGAAATTACATTAAATAAGTGTGCTGAATGGAATGGTTACTTTCAGACTATCTACTTTGTTGTGTGTTCTGTATATTTGTCCAATATTTGCAGTTATGGATAAAAAGGGCTCGTTGTTGTCGACATCACAACCCGAGTGCACCACATGGTGTTGGTACGTCTTCCAAGGAGTTGGTACAGATTCAAATCTGGAGGGAGGGTTGTCCACCTCTTTAAACAATGTAAGGAAAAGGGAAAAACATTACCGTAGTGATCTCCACAAGTGGGGTACAAATTTATGTCTCATTTGACAGTGACTTTACAAACAACCTTTACCTTGACCTAGATGACCTACTGCTGCTTGTTTGTCATTGTTTGGATGGGAACCCACCGACTTCTCCTGTATATGATTCATTTCGGTACCATGTTGGAGCTGTGTCCTATGCCTAATGCCTTTATTTCAGTCGTGCTTTCCTCAAATTTGGGTGTAACAGTAAAGTCTTTGATATGTCCAGCATGAAAGGCAAACTATGATGCCAATTGGTTGCGTTAAAATCTTGACAGATACCTTGAATGCGTCAGTCTGATATTGTTGAGAAGAGGTTACACTTTAGCCTTCAAAGGAAGACTTAGGCCCTAACAAAATCAATATAGCTTGCTGGAAAGATCAGTTTGGAGTTGGTGCTTTGTTTTTGGTAACAGCAGTATATCAGTTTAGAAACGATCCAAAAATGATCAATTGCATTGGAGTTTTTTAAATTGACGGTACACTTAACAGAAAGGTCGTATATATAATCTGTAGTTGCACTGCTTAACAGAAAGGAAGATATGTAAATTCAATGTCGTGTTGTGAAAATATTTTTGTCTGTAGTTGATCAAGTTGGATCACCCTGCTGGTTAATCTATATATAGGGATTGGAAACCCTGTATCAACCCCCAGTACCTATTTGAACTTGTAAGAATATTTTTGTCTAGGCTGAAAGTTGGATCATCCAGCTGATTAATCGATATAGGGGTGTGGGACCCTGAAGTAACCCTCAGAATCTTTTTATCTATCTATCTATATTTGAATTTGTGCGAATATTTTTGTCTAGGTTGATCAAATTGGATCATCCAGCTGATTAATTGATATAGTAGTGTGGGACCCGGAGAAATCCCTGGATGATCAATTGATATAGTAGTGTGGGACCCTGGAGAAACCCCCAGTACATACATAGATAATGGGGTAAAATCTTTAGTGAACTTCACATTCAGAGGTAACAGCCACTAAGAACACTGGTAAAGGTAAGAAATTAACTTCCTAGATGGAGAAACCCCCAGTACACAGATAATGGGGTAAAATCTTTAGTGAACTTCCCATCAAGAACACTGTTAAAGGTGAGAAATGAGTAGCACCAATTCTATGAGTTGAGCCAGATTTTGATGGGACTTCAAAAGGTAATCTTGGTTTGGCTAGTGCTGGTTTTATTTTAAGACATGCAAAGGGTGATTTTATTCTAGGAGGCTTACAATTTCTTGAGATCAAATCTAATAACAATGTCGGGTGAAAGAAATATAGATCTGTAGGGATAAGTTTAATATTGTTATAATTTTTCACAGTTATAAGGAACAAAATAATAGCAAACGAAGGTGTCAATAGGCTCTTGGTTTGCTAGTGAAGTTGAATGGTTTTAATGAGTCCACCAAAGATCAAGTCCCAACAGCATAACGAATGAGGCCAAGATCGTGTCCCAGACGATATTTGACAGAATGGATACCCCTCAGTCCTTGTCTCTCAGCAAAAGAGGTTTCCAGCCTAGGGCTCATGCTCCCAAATCGGATAGCAAAACAATCTTGTGGATGATATATAATCCTCCATAAAGCTAAAAAAATACCTTTTTATTGATTGAAAGTTTGGAGGTTAGTAAAAGAGAAAATATTTTAGCAATCATAAAAGAAGAGCATCCTTGGATTGATTTCGTGAAGGATATTGTTTTCGTATAGTGATAGCGACCAAGTATGACAGTTCAAAGCATAGTTTGCAAACTCGGACTCGAGCGGACTCGGCAGCCCAAAAATATGACTCGGACTCGGGACTCGGCTAGGACTCGGCTAGGACTCGGCAAAAAAAAAACCGTAGTTTTACAAAAAAACAAGAACAAATTAATGCATTTAGAGAACATAAGAGCCTAATTTGATTATCAAACACTCATAATTCAAAGATTACACATCATATGATCATCAAACACTCAATAATTGAAATTTAATCATTCATAGTCATCAAATACTCATAGTTTCAATGTATAACAGCATCATAAGATTATAAATGTTTACAACTTTACATATAATCCTGGCTTCTTTCAACCCCAATCAATTTGCAGACTTGTATTTCACAAACTTGACTGTTAAAATGAAAGAAAAAGTTAAGAAAAACATGGGTTTTTAACCCCTTTTGACTCCCAGCCACATAGGAGAGTCCTAGGTTGGGACTCCTGAGTCCAACCTCAGGACTCTTTTTAACCCCTTTTGACTCCCAGCCACACAGGAGAGGCCTGGGTTGGGACTCCCGAGTCGAGTCCTGAGTTTGGACTCCCGAGTCCCAACCCAGGACTCTCCTGGACTCGACTCCCGAGTCCGTGGCGAGTCGACTCGGCTGGCCAATGGACTCCCGAGTCCGCGGCGAGTCCGCCGAGTCCAGCCGAGTCTGCAAACTATGGTTCAAAGCTCATACTCCTTTCCACACGTTTCAGTATATTGCTCACTCACAGGAATGTTGATTTTAAATGTACAATGAGGATAATATCCCATGTGTTTCTTTACATTGGTGCTGCGTGTGCGATCTAGTAAGCAAATGGTGCAATAGAGTTGTCTCTACTTTTGGTTATTTTAAATGGCAGGAGGGTCCTCTATCTCAGGAACCATTGCATATGGGATTGATCTCTGACCACGGATTAAAGAAGATCAATAAGACAGTGGCCAACCTCAGGATTGTCAAAGCTATTCTGGGCAAGGAGAGCTTGGCTAATGCTGGTCTTCTGCATTCTAAAGCTACAATGTTATTGAAATTGTAGTTGCTTATTGTGAACAAAGAATTAAGGGATAGTGTTCTGGCATTGGTTCTGGTGCTTGTGCCTAGTAATGTAGAGGATATGAAGCTGAATGGGAATGGCAAGATCACTTGGAGCAGAAACGTTAAGGCCCTATGGAAAATGAAGGGTTAGAGAGAATGATTAAAGTAATGAGAGCAGAGAGTAAGGATTTGAAAATTGTTGTGGAGATTTTAGAATGTTTCATACAAGATTTGCAAGCCGTGGTTCAAAATATGGTGTCGATACACAAAGGTACACTACAAGTGCAAATAACCAATGGGCACTCCTTGGAGAAAGGTTTACCATTGAGGGTAATAAGAAGGGATGAAGAGGTGCATGACATTAAATTCCATGGGCTGATGCGAGTAGCGAACCAGGTTGAGGATGCTAAAGTGAACTCACCCTTGTATCAGGCATTGGAGCAAATAAAAGGGCTTTCGAGCACTAGCAATTTGACTCTCCAGGATGTGGTTCTGCATAGGGTGGTCAATAGTCTGGTGTTTCTATTCCGTGTTTTGTTTTCTTTAAGTTAAGCTATCATAATGGTAGTATATCTATATTAGTGTTTTGCTATAGAATGCTTTATGGTAAGGTATCTTTCATATGGAACCCCAATATCTATATTTATTTATTTTTTAATGACCTAATAACATTCTTAAAAAATTAAGATATAAGACAACAAAATACATTTTCTTCTAACATATCCTCTTTATTAATGTTATTAGATTTCCACAATCTATAATACTGTCAATTTTTCTGTTTCTGGATTTGATTGAGTTTTTTGCATCAACTTTCCGGATCACACTCCATGATCCATCATCGAGATGATAGAGAGCTCAAGGAGATATCCTTGAGCTCTCTATCATCCAAATGATGGATCACAGAGTGTGATCCAAACATCAATGTTTAAAACTCTTCCACAATCAAATCCAGAAACAGCAAAATTGAAAATACCCTCTTTAGTCTTTATGGCAATGCTCACAAAATCTTAGACTGATGAATCAAAGAAGGCTTTGGGAACCTTTTTTTTTAAGGTGAGAAAAAATTCCTCAACAAGTTTACAAACATGATAGGTCCTACTGAGTTATTTTTCCTTGGTCTACTAAAAATTAAGTCATATATGTGTACATACATTTCTCTATGAGAGCCTCAATTGTTGCCTTCGCCATGTTTACACAGGTTCGGTCAACTTTGGGTGTTTACATCAATTGTGGAAATGCTTCGGTGTTTGTGGAAGCGTGGCGTGATGTATATGTATGGTTTGGGTCCAAGTTAAGGAGTGGTGTGGTCCGCCTTCATTCCTTTCCACAACTGGAATGTTTTATGCTGACCTAATTTGAATTTGCACGGTTGAGGTGCAAAGCCAACCTTGGAGATTGTTTTCAACGTTGAGGATGATATAAATGAGTGTTGAGTTGAAGGAGAATTGTGGAATGGTGTAATGTGAAGTGCAGAGTTGTGAAGTGCGAAAGTGCGAAATGCAGTGCGAGCTTTAATGTGTTAGATTACTGGTAGCAATGAGCAGAAGGTGTCTACATTCTTCAGAGAGGCTGTGAATGTACTAGTGATGTTGTGGTGGATCTTTCTGTTGCTTTGAGATGGATTTCTCATTGTAACATCCTTCTTTCTTCTTCTTTCTAATTTGGCAGTGAGCCCTCCGTCAGTGAGCCTATTGTATTCGGTGTTGCAATTACTTTTTATTGTGATCTAATCCTCATCGTGGTTTTTCCCTTCTTGGGTTTTCCACGTAAATTTCGTGTTCTCATGTGTTTGGATATGTTTGCATTACTGTTTCTCATGTTTACATTCTGCTAATGCATGATAAGGATTTAAGCAGTTGTTAAGGGTTTAAGGACTAATGCAGATTTGAATGTTAAAGAGGGTTTTTATATTTTAATGGACAACTCAGTTGTCTTGTGCATTCAACAAATTCTACCTTCCATATCACCTTTACTTTCATCTCATTGGAGACATTTCAAGGCTATGTAGCCGAAAGGAAAGGTACAACGTCTTAGACATGCTATAATTAAAAGTTATATAAAAAATATGGCCAGATCCATATTAATATTAATAAAAGAATAGGCATTAGTTTTCCGGAGTCAAAAATGCATGATTCAAATAGCACTCCTTAACCCATCATCAACAAGAGGATAGAATTGAGAGTTGGATTGCAAATTCACCTATCTAGTTAGGAAGGAAGAGTAGGGGATAAAATCAGAGAATGGAAAGTAATAAAAAAATTAAGAAAGAGGAATAAAGAAAAAATAAACTGTTCTATACCCAGGAATGATAATAATAATTGGTTAAAACCAATTTGTTCCCAATTTTTTTTATTTAAATGACCAAAGAAAAATAGAGCCAGGATATTATATATTAGAGTAGATAGATGAAAAAGAATACATGAACCATAAACAATATTTATGATAGAGAAATAAATTTGTTGATAATTATAATAATAAAAAACAAAATTACTTTAAGATTATATTAAAAAATGAAATAAATGGTTAAAATTATCATATCAGGAAAATTATAATAAACCAAAGCTTAAAATGATAACAATATCAAGACAAAAAATAATAAAAGTAGTAAAAGAGAAATGATCTAAATAATTTATATTAGGAATAAGGATATATATTATAATTAGTAAGAGAAAGAATAAAATATTAATTATGAAAAAGGTTAATTATTATATTTATTTGAGTGGTTTTAAAATATTAAAAGATAAATTTATAATAGAAAATTAAAAATAAAAATAAAAACCAGAGAGCAATAACTAAAAAGATCATTAGTATTTATTTAATTGATATAAATTATATTATACATCATTCAAAGGTTGACAATGCTGATAAGGGCCCGGTATAGCGGTCAAATCACAACATTGTTGTGGTGGCCACTAAGGTTCAAAACCCTGCTGGGCCTCCGAACTTGCAAGACATGTGCCTTCTCTAGGCTGATATGCTCAGAGATTGTGTGCCTTCACTAGGCAGTTGTACTTGCAAGCTGTGTGCCTTCGCTGGGTTGATGGGCTCGAGGGTTTGGACATAGCGATAATACCTTGGGGATTGAGGCCCCCTAGTAGTGGTCTCAAAGATAAAAGCCATTGGGAAGAGATCCCCCGTAAATTGTTTCTCTAGGCTGGGACCAAGCTAAAAACCCAAGTTTACCAAAAAAAGAAAATACAAAGGTTGACAATAAAAAGGGAAGGAAATAATATGGTATGGTAATTAAAAAATTATTAGAAAACATAGATATTTGAGGACTATAAGCCAAAGTCACAAGGTGGCCAATGGACAAAACAACAGCCATTTTCAAGGAGAATGCGACTGGCAAACAAGCCCTGTCATCTAATTCAATTCATTTCTCGTCACCTTTACTTCAAGTATCAACACATGCTAGTAACTACTTTCTTAATAATAGCAGCAGTTGGCATTAACCTTGAACTAAGATTTTATATTAATGATAATCTTAAAATTTTGAAGAATATCCAAGTAGTTGTAGTTGTGCAGCCATTTTTCAAGATACAAATTCAACTATTTTTAGCAATGGCCAAATTATACTTTTAGTTTGATGACCCTGGTCACAATCAAGACAACTCATGGAATCTTCCATCTATTGATGGTTTTCTTCCATAATCTATATAGACGTTGCCTTCATAAACTATCCCAAAATCATCGTATGGGAACATCCACCAACAATGGTTTTCCTCCAAATATCTGTCTTCATGAATTGTGCCAAAACCATTCATGAAGCTGGAGTACAGTAATTGAACATATAAATTAGATAACTTAAGATGTAATAATACCTGAAAGGAAACATATGAAAATGAGGAAAGAATACAACACCCATTTCTGTTACAAATTGTAAACCAATTTGCTCCAAGGCCGCTATCATAAAGATGGTGCAAGCATGGGACCCAATGCCTTTCTCACAAACGTTGGCAAAGCAAACGCAGCTGCATGCATCTGCATAAAAAATGGCCATGTTAGATATTCATGATAGGACTAAAACACATTTTTCCAAATAGCAAGTCAGCAGTTGACTCCAAAATTGAGCATTTACTCTGTAGCAACTCTTTCCAACATTCTTGTAACTTGGGAACAATAGTTATTAAACAGTAAAACACCGAATAGCTATGGTAAATGATATAGTACCAAGATATTTTTTCCACCCAAAACAAGAGAAACAGTCAGCAGTAAGTACAAATTTTCAAATTCTAATATTCTAGGACAACTTGGAAACTAACAAATTTGAGTCACAAGTATTCTGGACCAGAAGAAGAGCCTGCATTATCCTAAAGCTTCTACAGATTATTGCTGCATACATGCACTGACCTGCAGTGCCCTACCATCTTTTTTATTTTAAAAAACAATCTATAAATATCATTCCTCAATGGACTAAGTAATTCCAATTCAAATCACATAAGGGTGTCTGTTACACTTAAGTAAAATCGCTAGGGTCTAATAGTTTTATGACTGGTGCATCTACAAAGAAGTTAAGTTATTTATTTTGGAAAATAAGGTCTGTTAGGTCCAAAATTAAGCTTAGTGTGCCATGTTGAAAAAGCATAGAAAATAGAATAATGAGCTCTATGTTACAGAATATCAATTAATACCAAAATTAAGCTTAATAGAAGCCATATTGAAAAAACACAGAAAGATGGGAATATGACCTCTGAGTTGTAGAACTTTAAAGGGCCTCTCAAATTAGTTGCAGCACACTGTTTTTCAATAGGATTAATAGGAATCTTGAAATTTACAGGTGGTCCTTCTGTTGAGCAAATCATAAAGCCAATTGTCCCACTGCATATCAAAACGAAAACTGTTTCATTAATAAAGCTATTATCTATTTACAGAAAATGGTACCAGTGGAATTCAAACAAGGTTAAACTCTTTGAACAGCATTGGTTGCTTGGTCTTCCCCACTAAATGTCTTCCACAGTAAAAATTCATTATTTTGTCTATGAAATAAATTACGGCCAGCCAAAAGTAAAACCCACTTCAAGACATAGGCAATGATAGAGACTGCTTATTAGTTACAGATTACTTGCCTTGGATATGTTGGGACAGAGGTCCAAGCATAGTTGACAGAGCCCTTGAAAGCCTGCCTGCATGCTGAGACAATATCTTGTATAACATGCATATGCAACCACAAACTTTCTGCTTGAGTGATTACCACACCCCCAGGCCTCAGTGCTCTGGCCACTGTTTCATAGAAAGGTCTTTCAAACAGTTCCTGAGCAGGACCTGATTAAAGCATAAAATAAAATTATTGAAATATGATGTGATGAAGAAATGTGCAGGTTACAGTTTAAACATGGAAAATGGCAGTTCATGAATATCAAGCTCTCTCAGTAATGCATGCCCCAGGTCTTATAGTCGTCTGTTATCAACAGTGTGGCTGTAAGTGTGAACGGGGTACACCTTAAAACTCTTTAGGTAATAGGCCTCATCACTAGTGGATAGTAATTGGAATCCATTAAGCATTGCGTGAAACCAGTTCACTGAGTATCAATATACTGACTTATACTGATTATGCAGCATTGGATTTCTTGAAGCTGGGGAGAGTATTCTTTTCAGACCAAAGACCATACCTACGGGATCAGAAGAGTCCACAATGATTGCATCATATGCTCCATCTGGACATTCCCTCAAAAAGGCAGCTCCTGTATCCAATGGAATCACATCAGTGGCCAATTTGGCATCATAAAAATGCTGACTCATATTCAACAGTGATGAAACCCGCTTCCAAAAGTTTCATCAGCAAAAGATCCAATTTCTTGTCACTACCCTGTGTTTCCCAATAAATATCTTTTCTAACCAGTTGGATGATATCCTAAACACTCAAAATGAATTCAAAAGCAAATATAAACAATGACAAACCATCGCCAATATGAAGTCTAACACGAGGATCTTCATAGCCCACACCAAGTTCTGGAAAAAATTGTTTGGATACCTACAAGTTCAAAATTCTTAGTTTATGAATAAAAATGGAAACGATCATAATAAACAAGATTTATCGAAGATAGAAAGTAAGAACACTACTTGAATAGAAACACACAACATAAAATTTGAATTAAGCGTTGTATTTTTCATTAAGAGAAAGTATGTAACCTATTAATCAAATGAGGTCAAAGTTATTACCACTTACATCTATAACCATTTTGTCAATTTCACATATATCAATTTGTTCCACTGAGCTGTGCCTAGATATCTCTCTCAGAACACCCCCATCACCACCTCCCACTACTAATACCTGCAACAGGGAAATTCACCTTTGAGAAAGACGGCAATAATCTATCTCTCCCTCTCACAGAAATGCACATATCTGTGCCCCTGTTTAATCAAGCATTTCTATGATGGGCATAGTATCAACCAAATCTCTTTCAACAGTCAATTAAAAAAAGAAAACTAATGATGTATTCAGGACATCCACCTATTGTATAACACAAAATTGCTTCAGGACGCAATCAATTTGCTTTTTAACTATTTTCCTTGGTTTGGTGCTTTTCCTATTTGAGTTCAGTAAAAGAAAGAAAACTTAAAGCACTAACTACTGAAAACTACAGGCTAATATGCAAATACATATGCTTCCAATTCATACCATTTTAGAGCCAAAAATCAAATACACTGTCCTAGATAGGACAGCAAGCCAAATCTGATACTTTGCCATTCCTTCTTTCCATGTGAGGGCCCTTGAAACTCCGGAAGATTTTCTTTACTTGAGCATATGTGTATTTTCTCTTACAGAGCTTTCTTGGTAATCAGGCCTTTGAAATTAGTACACGCAGAAGGCCCTATTTACTGAAATGTTTTGAAAGTATTTAAAACTAAATGCAATTTAAGGACGATTGATCCTAGTATAATAGAATGGTCAACTGAAAATCCCTATAACAATAAAGTTCTTATATATCACAATCCTAAAATGTTCCAGTCACACTTACTGCAAGTAGATTAAACCAGGTCATAATATTGCAGGATATTAAAGTATATAGTGACAAGAGAACAAGACATGTTGCAATTGAGATCACAAAGGTGTAATGGTATCTACCATAGAAACATCTTTAAAATCTAACATACTCGGTATTACAGCTTACAAATGCTCTGACATTCATTCAAGGATAGATCAATCAAATTCAGGATAATATCCAACTCAATGGAAGAATAATTTGGCATTAATAGCAAACAGTATAAATAATGCACCTATAAACAGAGACCTGAATACAAAAATTTACTGCAATATTTTGAAATACCCTATAGATAATTTGAATGAATTCTCTTCCATCTTACTCCAGTCTAAGGTTTTTAAAGAGCTGGTAATCAATCTAGCACCCAAATGTCACATTCAGAGAACACCATAAATTACATACAGCCTCTAATCACAACAGAAAAAGATTATTATTATTACAAAATTGTTAGGACCTAAACTATAAAACCAAAGTGATAAGATTTTCATTTCCTTAATCCAAAAGTTACACTCAAGGATCCACCCCAAATCACATTAAAGATCCGGCCATAGTGTGTTTGAGCTCATTAAAACCTAAACAATAAACCAAAGTGAAAGGAATTTTATTTTCTTCACATTATATTTGCATTCTTCCAAATACTAGAAGTCTGTGAAGCAATTCTCACAGTAACAGCCTACATAACACACTCGGATATACAGAAAATGTTTCATTTGTCAGTGATATTCTCCAAAAGCATGCGAAATGTATTGAGATGAACATTACCATTATCATTGTCCTAGAAATGCTATTATGAATTCATGAGTAATGTTCTTAAAACACAGTGTCCTGGAAAGCACACTTTCATTAACATTCTCAAAAATGAAGGGGAATATGTACCAACATAGGCATATGAATTTGAAGCAATCTCAGTTAAAATTTGACTTAGCAATTAAAAGAGAAGTTAACAGGATGGTCAAGAATGCCCCCAGTCCCCCAGAAAAATCGCATGACAGAGGACCAAGGTAAAGTTCCACATTATCTGGCTTACAAGCTCATCTTTCCATACTTCATCTAAGATTAACTGTGATATTAAAATGAACATAGCAAAAGCTATCATGACCAAGGATATATAATAACCTTTTTTGGAGACGGAATAGAACAAAGGGGAAGATGTGCTATCATCTCTTGGTAGGCACATTCATCTTTTTCAGATAACTGAACCACCCCATCAAGCACAAGTACTTTTCCATATGATGATGACTGCAACCAGAATATCAAAGGATGCTATTAAGTGGATTGGAAGCACCTAATACAATCCAGAAAGATGACAGCCTATTATTCAAGTTATAACAGACCTGAAAAACCATCACATCTTGATATTCTGACATGCCCTTGAACAATACCTTATCAACCTTCAGCGAATGTGCCTCCCCTGGAAGGAAAAAGAAAGTCCAATAGCTAAGAGTTCAAGTTGCCAGCTAGCAATACAATAGTTTTAAATTTATATACAAAAAATGCACCTCTCCTATAAAATATATCCAAACTTGCTGCTGAAATTTTCAAAAAAATCCAAAAATTATATGAAAACTTCTAAAAGTCTCTAACAAGTTTAACACTTGTACAAAAGCAAGGGCATTTGAACTAACAAATTTAACACTAGTACAAAAGCAAGGTAATTTGAAATACAAGTTCCAGATAAAAATTATCTATCAAACATTCCAACATGCTATTTGCAGCAAAATGAACAAAAACCTTTAAGAGATGCACAGCATAATAGGACTATAACTGATGGCAATGGAAACGACCTTTATAATTTATTTGAAATACTAGTATGCATTCTTCTGAGCTATCAGCCCTTCCAAGCAGTGAAACTTGTCTACAACTGTTTTTACAACCAAGTGACAAACTCCTCCAACCATATTAAAAACTAACATACTCTTACATATGGATGAGAGGTACGTTATCTTTGTAGTAGCCACTGCTTCCTCAAATAACAACCAAACATTGCAAT
Source organism: Sequoia sempervirens (assembly GCA_007258455.2). Lineage (NCBI taxonomy): Eukaryota > Viridiplantae > Streptophyta > Pinopsida > Cupressales > Cupressaceae > Sequoia > Sequoia sempervirens. Next base: position 3,412 of record VDFB02008719.1, on the reverse strand, counting down.
GTTCATACCATACTCTAAAGAAACAATTATGATATCCTTTTTAGATCGCAACTTATTGAAATGACAACCACCCTCTTTTGAGATACCAAGAGCATTCTTCGGAGACACAAACCCTTGCTATAATGAAACTCACTTGAAACTCTTTTATGAGTTGTAAACAATTGGAATATCCCTTCAACTATATTAAAAACTAATATAATATTTCATATAATGAATTATGCATTATCTACCATCTATTTACCCCTAGCACCTAAAATGTGACAGTGCAAACCTTGCATTCTTATATTATATCTTAAAGTAACACTTGACATATCCCTCTTTGTATCTCAAATGACAGCACAACAATAACCAAACATTACCTACAGGCAATTTAGGATGTTCATTAATACCTTTCCCAACCACCTACATGCACTTTAGGATATTCATTAAGATCTTTCCCAACAAACTTTACTCAAATATGTCCACACTAGAATGATCTAAATATGTCCACACTAAAATGATCCTATGATGGCCAACCACCTAGAGGTGTCAACACATGCATGCAATAGTACTGCACAAAAAACATGCTATTTCTTATGAAAAACTCGAGATTAAATAGTCTTTGGCTTTACATAGAAGTTCACAACTGCCAACAAGCTTTGAATCCCAAAACAATAAAATAGCATTCAATCAAGAGACCATAATCCTGGGAAACAAGTAATGCCAAATAAGCCCCCAGGAGAGCATATAAGTACTGGACCAGATTTGCGAGCAATAACAAGACATGGTTTTCCCAGTGCTTGCATTATCTGAGGCAACCGAAGTTACAAAGCCATTAGTGACTCGAGAAAGGTTAAGATACAGTCCACTAAACTAGCACAGGAAACAGGATGTTTAGGTCTAACAAAGAAAGCCACTGAGGAATTATAGCATTCATAAACACAGGAAATGGTATGTCTAGATGTAACAAAGTTACAAAACCATCAGCACCCTGAGAAAAGGAAAGATACAGTTCACTGAACCAATGCAGAATACTGAATATGTGATGTTTATAAGTGACAAATTTTAAAATTACAAAGCCATCAGTAAATTGAGAGAAATACAATTCACTAAAAAGGGGGAAACTGTAAATAACAGCATCACATAATAAAAAGATATACTGATTAACCAGACACGTGGAATGTTTGGCTGTAGTCTTGCAATTCTTTATTTAAAAGAATAAGTCTCAGTAAGACTGAAGGACATGACACAGAGGCTCTAAGACTACAGCACATAAGTTTTTAAACTGACAAGGACAAAATATAATAAGATCAAGGGCAACTAAATTGTATCAGAAAAAATATCTTACATCAAAAAGCTTTGCAGAAAGCCAGTTACAACTTGAACTAGCATCTACTCAGCCATAGCATACCTGGTTATCACCAAAAGGGAATAACTGAGTTGATGCAATGTAAAAATAAAAATGAGCAAACTATTGACCAACCCAAAGAAAAATTACACCTTATTCCTGAATTACTAGAAATTTAAGATGCATGCACACAAACACTATTGCATCATATAAATTTAAAATCTAAACAGATGGGTTTCACTTTCTTTTATTCTCCTAGATAATTGCCAAAAATTGTAAATATCTCGTGCAAATAGATGCAGCTTCTCAAATCAGCCTAAAACCATTTATGCAAAATATCAATTTGAAGCAACAGTAGCTAGTCAATAAGATCCCAATTGGCATGCATTTCTCAGATTTCTATCAGGAAGATCTAGGGCTAAGTGAGACAACTGTCTAACCCAATACTACAAGATTACTAATTGTACCAAGTCTAAATAGATGTCATATGTATTCTAATTCATCCATTGGTCAGAGCTGCACAAATGTACAGACCTGTGACCATACAAAACAAAAACTTCGTCAATGACACACATTCAAAATCCATGGTAAGACTAGATAATCTAATAGTTGACATAAATCCTGGATCAGCCAATCTTTGTACCCACCATTGCTGAATATCAATTTATAATAAGGAACTGTTAAAATGCTAGTACCAAGCTAACACTGAAACTTGAGATTAATCAGCACTGGTATCAGACAAATTAAAGAGATTCAGAGTGACCAATAGGGAATGAGGCTAGACAGTTAAAAGTCCAAAGCAATGGATTACATTCACCACTCCTTCCCCTACTAACAAATGCTTAGATGTGTTTGTAAGCTTAATGGGTTCCCTTACCTCTAATTATTACTAACATACAGGAGGAAAAATGTCATTAGTGTAACTGTAAATGAATATTCATGGAGGTCATTTGTGATGACTAAAAAACACACAGATCAAATCCCACAATAAATAAAATTTTAAAAGTAATATAGCATTCAAAGCAGAAGTAATGTGTGCAAATATTTGTACATGTGACAATAGACTTTTTTATATCAAAACAGCAATTCTCATAGAGTTAAGAAGGCTATTACACAGTAAGAAGAATACCAGGCCACATAGGATTGTTGAAATACTGCAAGTTTGTAGGAACCTCTATCATAATCACCAACCAATAAACTCTGTCAGCAACATCATCCAAGTGGCTGATCGAAGCTACTATAAATGTGTTAAAAATGTTTCCCGAGAAAAAAATATATGTAAAGTAGCACAGGGAGAGTTTTAAAAGTATTACTTATGCATCGACTTCATAATATTTTAAGCCTAAAATACAGATGCACAAAAAAAACGAGATTTCTATACAGACAGAATAACAACATTTCATTTGCATGCTAGCTAAGAAAAAACTATCTAATATAGATAAAATTTCAGCGAAACTTGATACTGACATAAGCACAATAAAGTCAATCATACAGAGAATTGAAATGAGAAATCTGGCAAAAGCACATATCTTGTGAAGAGAAAAATAACAAAATCTAAGTAGAGCCCCTACGTAGAAATGAAATCGAACAAGACTAGCATCAATACATCATATATGATGAAAACTCACATCCATTTTATCAAAAATAAAACTCAACATAGCCAACCTAAACCCATTGCATGTAGATCACAATCAACTGTACAATCTACATAGGACAATTTCATGAAAACCAACACTCAGATTGCCCCGCTTGAATCAAATCTAAACCCTACCAACACAATTAAAACCATTACATATAAATCACAACCCACACTGGTACACTTAATGAGAATCAAAACCTATTTTGTCCCCACTTGAGTCTATAGCATATAAACAGAAACCTAAAATAGCACTTATTAAAAATTATGTACATGAAAGCCCAACTGGAACCATGGCAGACCAATTCAGGGAAACCAAAAAACAGTCCAACATACTTGAAGCCGTTGAATATAAATTAAAATCTAGCCTTAAAAACATCAGACCAAGTCATTAAAACCATAATCCGGCCCATCTATGTTAATCCATTTCATACAAATTTCAAGAAAAA
>VDFB02008718.1:0-16338 GCA_007258455.2 Sequoia sempervirens | reverse complement strand
TTGTAATTAAAAGCAGGAGTAGCCTTTAATTGTGTTCTAGCATAAGATCCTTTGAAGATTTCATTTATTGCAAGTTAAGATTTCTCTCGAGTGTGACTTTGAAATAAAAAGAGAATTGCAATTTCGATGGTGATTAGTTGGTCACATCGATATCATTCTCTAATGCATGAACTGTGATAGAGCCTTGAACTCTTGAAGAGAGTTGGTTCTACATGCTAACTGCATAATGCATTCAAGAAATCTGTAGTTGTGCTAAGTTTGGCACTCTCAAGAGGAGTAAAAGATGGAAGAAAGAGTTATATCAAAATTCAATAAAGATAAGTTTCTTTATCCCTTCATTATGATTTTTTGATATAATTCTCTTTAGGTTGATTTATTTATTCATGTTTTAATATTGTTCATAAATTCTTATGTATTCATGCTATAACCTGAGATAGTAAACTTTGTGTTGTACCCAAAACCAAAATTTTTGCTTCACTAAGGCATTTTGCTTAATTGAGTCTTAATCTTGTTTAAGTGATGTCAGAAGGTCGTTTTTGGGGTTTTCAAATATGGAGTTGGTGTCAGTGTCATGTCAGTTTGTTACTGAAGAGATTTAAGGAAAATGAAAATTTGAACGAAAAGCATCAAAATTTTCTTTCTCTGGAGAGGGGAGCACATTTTCAAAAGGGCGCCCTATCTTTTAGGGGCTCAGATCCTGTTTTTAGGGTTTGTCACCTCCAGCAGACATTTGTCCGGCATCACGTCAGCTTCGTCGTAAGCTATCAAGTTTGTCAAACGGACCTATTTCGAGCAAGTTGTGGAAGATACAGCGCAAAACAAGGCGAAAGCGAGAATTGACTAACACTGGAGAAAAGCGCAGCTTCTGAGAATGGCGTCCATCTTTTTGAGGTGCCAAATGAAGGATTTTGACTGAATGCCATCCAAGATGTTTGTCTCACTTTTGTTCAAGCTTCGCGACGCATCCGTCAGTGGGTGAATCTGAGTTGCTGAAGTCAGTGAACCAGAGGTCAAACATAGGGTCAAATCTTAGTCAGAATACCAAAGGAAAAAGCAAAAGAGCACTTTTTCAGAAAGGCGCCTGAGCTTTTCAAGCCTTTAATGCTTTCTTTCTAATGATATCAGATGTTCAATGTGTCCGTGTTACGCTCAGCTTTCCGTTGCTTGTCTCCGTCAGTTCAGAGGATGATTCAGCAGCTTGCAGTCCAGGTTTTTATATTATTTTTGATCATTTCCAGAAATGGCTTAATGAAAAGAGCGCTTTTCTGCGCCTTTGTTTTTTCATCCCTCGTATTTTCTTTGGAAATGTGCCTTGCGTACCGCCATAATGAAGTCACCGCTGAACCCAGATCCAAATTCCGAAGTTGATAAATCAAAGTTATGAAGCATATTTTTCCTTCGCACGAGATACGCCGTAGAAGTCAAAAATGTACAAGTCCGGAGGAAAAGTGCGTAGCCGTGCTTATTTTGAGCCTTCGCGATGTCGTGGGCTTTTGGTTTCCAGCCTCAAGATACCGCTTTTGCTTTCCGCGATAAAACCCGCCGGGCTTAATCGGAGAAGTCACACAAGGTCGTGAGGATGAACAGAGGTCCCCAGAAGTTTAAGCTTCCACTTTCAAGTGAAATTTGGCTAAGTTTGGAATTCGCCTTGAGAGTTCAAAGTTGGATTTTTGAAAGAGAGTTGAATGGACGCCTTAACTGGAGTTCTGACTGCAGTTAGACTAAACGTTTTCTGGGTTGTCATCTTCAGTTCATATATTGGCATGTTGAGTGATCTTTCAGTTCGCATGTCGAGTTAACTACTTTGCATGTTCAGTTAACTACCTTGCATGTTGAGTTAACTTGATTGCATGTTGACTTAACTGAAGATTATTCTTGAATGTCAACTGGAGTTTACATGCATGGCGAATTTGGTTGCAATTGTGAAGATTTTGTGAAGATGGTGCTTCATTGAGTGTTAACTGAAGTTCTAGAAGGGATGGCATAAATGATGAAGCATAAATTAGTGAAGTATGGCGCATTTGAATGTTAACTTCACTTATCAAAAGGGTCGCCATATTTAGAATTTTATTGATGAAGCGTAAATTAGTGAAGCTACGCATTTTACAAAGAGTGACAACTTTAGTTCCATAAGGGTTGTTATTTTTAGCATGTGAAGTTGGCGCATTCACTTCTTGAAGGCCAACTGAAGTCATGAAAGGGTCGCTATTTTTGGAATATTTATTGCATGAAAGTGGCGAACTCATCTCAATTAAGATTGTCAACTAAAGTTCCCAAAAGGGACGCTTTAGTTCTTATTTATTAAATTTTAATAAATTGTGAAGGTTGGCGAATTCAATGAAGATTTCTAACTAAAGTCAAGTTGCATGAAATTGTTAACTGAAGACTGAAAAGGGAAACCCTAATGCATGGCGATTTAATTAGCTTATTTGAGTTTCAGTTAACTGGAATGAGGTCCAATCACAAGCCAAGCGCACTTCTCAAAGATTCCATACCTTATGCGAATTTCATAAATGAAAGTCTATTTAACCAAGCAATGGCGTCCATTATTTCATCATCTTTAGCTTCGAAGTTCATATTCTTCTTGAGCGACCAGCAAGCTAAAGGTGCTACAGGTGTCCGAATTCAGCATTCTTCATAGCAACGAGTTCAGATTGTTCAGAGGAAGGCGATTCTAGACTTTATTTTCACTTTGCATGCAGGTTTCATCAAGTTTCAAGGAAGAGGTTGGCGGATTTTTCAGAAGCAGACAAGCAAAACTTTCTATCTTCTGTCTTATTTCTTCTATTTCTCACCTTAGGTACTTTCTTCGCATTTCAAAGAAATTCAACACATAGTCAGAATCTGATCATCTGGGTTCGTATACTTCAGCATTTGCAGCAAAACCCACGTCTTAGATTTTTTCGAGGAAATTGCCTCGTAGCTTTCATTTTGAAGCTCTGTGCTTTTTTCCGAGAATCTCTTTGCATGTGGGCTTGAAACACATTTTTTCAAGAATTCAGCTATCTGGGTTTGTTCAGAATTCCATTGTGCACAAAACCCATGTTCCAGAAAAACTCCGAAAATTTCTTTCGTCAGAAGCTATTTTTAGCCTTGTCCAGAGGTTTTCAGAAAGTTCTTCAAGTATATTCGACTTCTGTCAAAAGTCCTCATTTTCAAAATGCAGTTCAATCTCATTGATTACAAGGTGAAATCGGCTCTTGCACATAATTTCATCAAGACTTCAGATTCAGACCTAAATCATGTTTATCCGGTGATTGTCTGAAGCTGATGGAAGGTGGTAAGCGTCAGCGCATTGAGAAATCTTGAAGGCGTTCGAGGGTCTTGGCGGCATCCATTCTGTTACTACCGATCTTGAGTTGCGTTCTTGCTTGCATCAAAAGCATTATGGCTCATCTTCCACGTCAATCAGTTAGTTGGCGGGAGGTGGTTTTCTGATGATATCAAACCGAGAAGGACATGAAATGCTTGCTATTCCTCCTCGTTCCGGATAACTTTCTTGTAGTTCTTAAGGCTGTGAGGAAGATATAGGATCTTTGATGTGCGTTCCTTAGCGGAGGAAGGTGGCTCAAAAATGGCTGAAAGTTCAAAAGACTAACATGCCTAAAAAGGTTGGTCGTGGTGAATTCAAAGACGAAGTTGCTGTTTTGATAACTTTACTCAATCGAGTTACCGGTCAACAGGATGCTAGCACTTTCCGTTCATGGATGTTTTACCTAATTACCAGAATTCTTGATGGCACAAGGCATTTTGACTGGGCTATGTTGATTGAAGGTGATTGCTTACATCGGCGAGGTTACTAACTTTCTCCAAAGTATCATAGGTTTCATGATATCCTGCTTGGTCTGCCGAAGTTTGCATTTCCGAGGTAGCTCTGAGGGCATGTTGAGAGTAATGGCGCTCCTAGAGATTGTTCCGCTGAGTTCCGCGAAATTATTATCCTCGGTTAAGGTTTCTCAATCCAGGCAAGACTTAGGGCGGTGAAGCGATCATTTTCTATGAAAAGAACGTTAAGAATCTTGACAGCGAGATGCATTCCCTTAGCTACATGGGAGACCAAATCAGCAATGGGAGACTTAGGCGGATTAGTTTGCATCGTTCCCTACTTTCACATACATCCGGGTTTACATGGATATGTTGGAAGCCCTTGATGTTGCCGAGGAATTGCGGATTAAGACAAGATCATCTTCATAAGAGTTTCTCAGAACCAAATACAACATGTTCATTTCTTTCTTCATAATGCGTCGTTAAAGGCTGCGGCTAATTTTCCATTCACATTGGGAATTTTCACATGCAATGTAGCAACAGATGCTAGGTTTATTTCTACCGAGATAGAAAGGTTCAAACTCAATACTTATACTGAGAGGCGTTCCTATGATCCTCTTGGTCATTATCGCGGAGCGAGGGTTGGAAGCCGAGGTTGCACATGGGCAACGCCCGGCACTTGAAGGTTTTGGGCTAATTGTGAAGATGGTCGAGGGTTGCGTCGTCGTCACTATTGTAAGACTCACTATAAATTGACTCTCGATTACTTATCCCGGAAGATGTTAGTAATCCCCCTTTGGTGATGATCTTGTTTGCTGAGTGTTAGCCTATTTCTTGGACCCTTGTGGGCCTAAAACTGGATTGGTTAAAATTAGGTGGGTATTTTACTATACTGGAGGAAGTTGATTGATTTCATTTCGAGAGATCGTGGATACCAAAATCTCATTAGGGCACAGGCGTTATAGGGAGTTTCTTTGCTTCTGACGGCACTGAATTCCATTGAGAATTGAGGGAGATAGGCTTGCTTAAGTGATTTAAGTTATATTTTAACTTAAAGTCTTTTTATAAAGTCAAATTGACTTTATAATTCTTATATCACTTAAATAAAGTCTAAAGCGAATATTTTAAGTTATATCTTTTAATCACTTAAAGGAGGCGCCTAAAATCAAAGTCTAGACTATGGAAAGTGACTTAAGTTTATTTTCCATAAATTTAAATGATCTAAAACCCTAAAAGGTACAGCCTTCTTAGGTTTTCACCTCCTTTGCTTTATAAGGGATTTGGGCAATGAGAAACTCATCTTTTTGAATATTTCAACTTTGCCTTGGAGGTTTTTCCCTTGCTTTCAGCCTGTGATCAGGTTTGCAGCAAATCCACCATTGGAGAACGAAATCTCTTCAGTGTGAGCACTTGTGAAGTTGTGAAAGATCAGCTGAATTAGTGCAGATTGAGAGAGCTTCATTTCAGAAGTTCTGTAGTGCTTCAACAGATTTTTGTAGTGTTCTTCATCAAAAACAGAGGGTTTATTAGTTGCTGTTCTTCCTTCACCATGGCAGACTTCATGGCTGTTTGGGCACACCTTCAGAGATGGTTTTTGGTGCTTTTTGTTTGAAAGGGCATGGCACTTGCAAGGAAGGTTTTTTTTGGCTTTTTGGAGAAACGTCTTCTTTCGGAGGATCTCTCTTCATGAACTTGGGCGCCCTACCTATACTTCTCTCTGGCTTCAGTTTCAGAATAAACTTTGAAGTCTGTAACTCTCTACTCCAGTTTTTGTCAGTTCTTCACTATGCTGATCGGATTTCTTATTTAAAAAATCTGGAGGCTTTCGGGTATGTTTATATGTTTTAAATCCATTGTTGATGATAATAAACACCTTCTACAATTTCAGTTTGATTAAATTTGCTCAAGTTTTCATTTTGTGAGCTTTTATATGATGCGCCCCTTCTCTTCTATCTACAAAATTTCTCTAAAAACTAAAAAACACAAATAGACTTAAAAAAAAGACAGGGTTTGAGTAGTGAGCTAGCAAGGCTCATCATAGTGGTATCAGAGCATTCAAACATCATTGTCAAGTGTCAAAAACCAAAAACACAGCAATCAAAAGTTTATATCAGCATATATCAGCTTTACATGACAAGTGTTTGACAAAATTCCCAAGGCAGAAATTGAAAGGTTTTGAGTCTATATTAGCAGGGCTCATCACAGTGGTATCAGAGCTCTGATCCTGCCAGCTTGTGGGGTTAGAAAAAGTTATGCGGTCACACCAGGACAAATTTGATAGGTACTGTTCACACAAGAGTTGAACAGCAAAGTGGTTATCATGGCTTCTAAATTTGTTGATGAAGTAATGGTTGATTATGAGGAATATATAGCATCTCTAGATAAGATAAAAGATCACCTAGACTTCGAACAATATATGGAGCATCGGATGGTTTATAATAAGCAACGAAGCAAATCAAAGAAATGTGAGCAGAAAAATGTAGAGAGCATTTCAAATAATATTCAGCAGAAACCTATGCCATCACAACAAAGATTAGCTCGTAGCTTGCAGCAGTCTGAAGACTCCATTTCAAGACAAAGCTCATCACAAAACAAAAAGAAATTGAGTTTCCTTGATGTGTTGGGGTTAAAAAGGGATCAATCAACAGTTAGTGACCAGCATACAGCTGATCTTATGGAGGACAAAAATCAGACTTACATAGAAGTAGATGTTGGGCACAGGACACTTCAGGATGAGCAAGTGTTGTATGAAGACAAACCAGTTGCATTAGAGCAGCCACATGAAGATAAGGTTCCTTGTGATGCTTCATCAATTACTATGAAAGAAGTGTACAGAAATATGGCTTCTACAACATCTTTTGAGACAACTTCTATTGAAGAGAAAGTTTTACACCATGATAGTGGTTTTGTTGAACCCCAAGAAAATATTATCAGCACTAACGGAGATGATATCAGCCTTGAGATCAATTCTGATTTTATGAACAGCAGTCCATTACTTTCACAAAATCATGAGGTGACGGATAAAGTACATAAAGATGGTCATGTTATGGAATCTCCTAACATTAGCATTGAAGTTTTGCATGTTGAGCTTGAAGAATGTTTGGTGGATTCAAGTCACAAACAGTCTGATTTTATATATCAGACCTTGGAAGATGTGAACAAAACTCAAGTTTTGTGTGATGGGTGGCTACAAAGGGCTAAGAAGGCAAAGATGTTGGCTGCTCAAGCAAAACAGCGTTTGCAAGAGGTCAAGGAACGCTGCAGCCAGCTAGATCAAGCAAAGAAACAAAGGGAGTCGCACCTTAGATCTCTAATTCTTCCAAGAGAAGAACATGTAAGAGGTGAGCATGCTATGGATGGACTTGCAGTGACTTTGGCAACAGAGGTGTGTGAGGATATTGTCATAACAGCAGCTTCTACCTTGCCAGTCGAGACATCCTATGAGGTACATAGCAGCAATACCTTAGAGGTTGATGACAACACACATGATGTTGCTGATTATGAGGTGAGTGATGCAGATTCAACTTCATGCTATAGTGCAGATTTGGATGGAGAACAGAAAAGTGATTCAAGAGGGATTTTCCTCTCCTCAGTACAGTTATGACTTTTATGATCAGCAAGCTCCAATCTATGATACTGATGGAGAAGAATCAGAAAATGAGGCGGATGCTACATCTTCTTGTGATAATCCGCTCTTTGAGGTGGATGTTGATTCTACTCTTGACCCTGGTTTAAGGGTGAGCTTTGATCATAGTATCAGAGATTCCGTCAGTGCATCGGGATTTCAGACAGAGCTCGTTGAGGAGATTCCCAGTGTGTACATGGTCAGGAATCTACACAGTTTCTTTCTTAGTCATCATGTACATGATTTGTTTCGGATGCACAATTCTAGTATGCACGTGTTAGACATGTGGGATGATAGCCTATCTCGTGCAGTCTTAGGGAGCACGTTTTGTCAGAAGTTTGACTTGCTTCCTTGTGAGTTTCTCTCTTCTGTATCTGATGGTGTTGAGATTGACAGGCTACAGTATGATGATCCAGCTGATCAGATTTGGGAGTTACAGGAGACTCATTCATCTAGGAGTTGCATATGGGATGACAATGGCGATCCAGTTTCTCTTCCTAGAGTAGATATTATTCAGTATGATGATCCTCTCTTCGAGTTAGATATCGCTCGCACTCTGGACATGAGCATTGATCGTTGCGTTTGGGATCCTTCCAGTGTATTGGGATTTCAAATTAAGCTGGCAGAGGAGTTTTCGGAGGAGTACATGATGAGAGGTGCAGATAGTTCTACATTTGACCCTCACGATCTGGCAGCTATCTACTTGTTGCTTGGTGATTTAATCTTCTTAGACTCTTCATTGATCGATGGTTGTCCTACTTGGAGTTGGCATGATTTGCAGAGTTGGGATTTAGGAGTTTCATTGCTAGATGGTTGGTTTCATGGGTTAACAGGTTATGGTGACATCATGGGTTCCAGCTACAGACAGAGATGTGTTGCGGATGCTTCCCAATATTCTTACTTTATTATGATGGATGGATGTGAGTACCATTTATATTGGGATCCAGGTGGCGACAGGTTTGGTACTGTGTTTTGGATGAGTCCCATGCATTAGCTTCACCACTTTTGGCATGGTGAAGTTGAGATCAGTGTTGAGCAGCGGAAGACAGTTGATGATAGTAGGGACATTTCACAACACTATCCTTGGGAACCTGGTGGAGTGGTTGATCCTTTGTTGTTGAGATTGCTTGCGGTCAAGCAATTTCAGGGAGGGCGGATTGTAATGTCCCCCTTTTCAGCGTGATCTTGTTTGCAGAGTGTTAGCCTATTTCTTGGACCCTTGTGGGCTAACTGGATTGGTTAGAGGGTCATTGGTACCTTCTGGAGAGTTCAGTCGATTTCATTTTCTGAGATCATGGATAGGCTCATTGCAGGCCTTGGCAGTACAGGAGTTTCTTTGCTTCTGATGGCACTAAATTCCATTGAGAATTGAGGGAGATAGGCTTACTTAAGTGATTTAAGTTATATTTTAACTTAAAGTCTTTTTATAAAGTCAAATTGACTTTATAATTCTTATATCACTTAAATAAAGTCTAAAGTGAATATTTTAAGTTATATCTTTTAATCACTTAAAGGAGGCGCCAAAAATCAAAGTCTAGACTATAGAAAGTGACTTAAGTTTATTTCCATAAATTTAAATGATCTAAAACCCTAAAATGTACGGCCTCCTTGGGTTTTCACCTCCTTTGCTATATAAGGGATTTGGGCAATGAGAAACTCATCTTTTGGAATATTTCAACTTTGCCTTGGAGGTTTTTTCCCTTGCTTTCAGCCTGTGATCAGGTTTGCAGCAAATCCACCATTGGAGAACGAAATCTCTTCAGTGTGAGCACTTGTGAAGTTGTGAGAGATCAGCTGAATTAGTGCAGATTTAGAGAGCTTCATTTCAGAAGTTTTGCAGTGCTTCAACAGATTTTTTGTAGTGTTCTTCATCAAAACAGAGGGTTTATTGGTTGTTGTTCTTCCTTCACCATGGCAGACTTCATGGCTGTTTGGGCACACCTTCAGAGATGGTTTTTGGTGCTTTTTGTTTGAAAGGGCGTGGCACTTGCAAGGAAGGTTTTTTTTGGCTTTTTGGAGAAACGTCTTCTTTCGGAGGATCTCTCTTCATGAACTTGGGCGCCCTACCTATACTTCTCTCTGGCTTCAGTTTCAGAATAAACTTTGAAGTCTGTAACTCTCTCAGTTTGTCCAGGTTCTTCACTATACTGATCCAGTTCTTATTCTAAAAATCCTAAGGCTTCGAATTATTTATATTTTAAATCCACATTATGGATGATGAAAAAATAAACACAATTCGAGTTGGTCACTTTAAAAGATTTGCTCAAGTTTTCATTACAGCGGGGCTTTTATATGGTCAAGCTATATTGCGTCACCACAAAGGGATTTCATACCAAAGAGCTAAAAGACACAGATGGGCTTAAAAGATGGGGGTTTGGTGAGCTAGCAAGGCTCATCCGCGATGAGTATTAGAGCATTCCAAACATCATTGTCAGAGTGTCCAGAAACCAAAAACCGGCCAAATCAAAGGGATTTCCATATCCGGCATATATCGACTTTACGCGATAGAGTGTTTGACCGAGAGAGTTCCCGAGGCGAAATTGAAAGGTTTTAAGTCTATATTCGCCCGGGGCTCATCCCCTTGATGGTCTATCGAGATGATGATGGAGAGTTCTTCTCAATTCATATCCAAAGATCAGTTGCTGCGTGACCACTTCACTCACCTAATTGGTATGCTAAGGAGAATACTTCTATCGAGGAGGTTTCTAGATCAGTTATCAAGACTAGCAGGTTGTTCTTGGAAAGCAAATGGAAGCGGAAGTCAGTTCCTATAGCAGAGCCGCCAAAGGATTTCTCTTCGTTGCCTTCTACTTCTAGGGCAAGACCTCGAGTCAAGGCCATTATAATACCTCCTGAAGGGGTTAGACTCAGTGGGAACACGGGAAAGATAGCTACTGGTAAGAGGAAGCAGAAGCAAGTTGAGAATGTTCCTGAGATTCCAGTAGAGACAGTTATTCAGGCTGAGCCTCACGTTGAACCTCCTAGTCCGCCTCACATGCAACCTATTGACATAGATTCTGAGCCTGAGAAACCAATTCAAGCTAGATCGGAGACACCTGAACCGCCACAGGTTGATACATCATGGACAGTCTCTCCTCGAATTGAAAATATTGTTCAGTCATGTTGGCTCGAGAAGTCTTTAGGAAGACAGAAGCGAGAACCCTCATACAACCTTGATTTATCTGAGTTCGGTGAACCTTATCAGAGAAGGTCGAACAAGAAGATCAAGAAACAGGTGCATATCGAGAAGACTCCAGAATCAGAGATTGTTATCGAAGTTGCCGTTCCTCCAGAGGGTAAAAGCTTAGATGAAGTCGAAGTTGGTGATTTCACTTTTACTAAGGCTAATCTTGGCAGGACCACTCGAGAGACAGATGTGACTCTTCTTAAGATCGTCACTAATAATCTTGAAGAGCGAATCACGAAGGATGGAGAAGACAAGGCCTTGCTCAAGGCTGAAAATAGTCAACTTCGTCAGTACATTTCTGATCTTGTTCATGGAAGTTCGAATAGAGCGCCTGTTCTTCCTCAGAATACACCTGCAAAACAACAAAAGCTGGATCAGTTAGTCAGTCATGGCAGACTTTTGGACAATTGGATTGAAAGTGTAGTTGCTACAAGTCAACGTCTTCTTGCAGATTTGTATCAATTGAGGAGTGATGCACATAAACTCCGTCAAGGTATTCAGTTGCTCGAAGTTGCGGTTGCAGAGAGTTTGGCAAAGGATCGTGTTCTGGTATCTCAATTATCTGTTGCATACGATGCCTTGGAGATTGACGAGGACCAGGAGAAAGTTTTTACTTGGAGAGAGCAGCACCTTCTCAAAATGGAAATATGTGAGAAGATTTCTACCAAGTTGTTTTCACTCAAGGATGATGTGGTTGGAGTACTTGCACTTTTTAGCGGTTTCGTTGTTCAGATTCCATGTCATTATCTTCTTGAAGATGGCACGTATGTTGAGTTGGACAAAGTACAAGCTGAATTCGAGAAGCTGATTTGTGACAGCCTTGAAGGTGAGCCAATGGCGACTAAGTTAGAGAATATTTCAGTGATTGCAGCTAGTCTCAGAAAGGCGACTGAAGATTGTAAAGATGGCATGCATACGATCAGGGAAAGTGGCAGAGAATTGAAGAAACAGACTGTTGTTTTGAACAACATCAAAGTGCCAGATGACACAGAGATTGATGAGTTCTTGGTCGAAGTGTTAGACCGAGATGACATGGAGTGATCTGCCAGTTGGAACTTGCAATTAATTTCGAGGGTTGAGTTATGAGCAGCAGTTAACTCGACTTTCAGTCTTGAGTTCACTTGCTGACTTAACACATGCTTATCTCATCCTTGGAATTATCATCACAGGAGTTAGGGTTAGGGTTTCCAGTTAACTGAAGGTAGTGTCCAGTTAACTTTGCTTTAAATAAGGGCGTGCATGCTTGCACATGGTCTATTTAGGTTAAATGTATCCCCGGTTAGCGTGGTAGCTTTCAGTTAAATTGTATAGATTTACTTCATTAGGGTTGTCAGCAAATCGCATACATTGCAAGAAATACATAATAAGATGACTTTCAAAGATTGATTTTTAGGGTTACCTACACCTTGATGTATATAAATAAGAGCTTTTGCTCATTTGTAATTAACTTTTGCTTGAGAGAGAAATATATGCTGCGCCTACCTTGCCCTCAATATTGCTCTTTTGGTATTTGTTCATGCATCTTTACTTTATGATCAATTGTTATGCCACATAGGGTTTCATGCGATTGTGATGGTGAATTCTTTCCATAGTTTAGATAAATCTGTTTTGTGTTCAATGAGCTTGTTCAGATTGAGATGATAGTTGTGCCTACCTTGCCTTCAAGTAGAGAATCTGCATTTGTTTATCGTATGGTGTTGTGAACAATAAACTTGTTCGGATTGAGATAATAGTTGTGCCACCTTGACCTCAAGTAGAGAATCCGTATTCAGTTTATCGTGTGATGTTGTTATCAATAAACTTGTTTAGATTGAACAAATAGATGTGCCACCTTGCCTTCAAGTTGAGGGTCTATACTTGTTTATCGTCTGATAGTCAAACCTTGCTCCGTTTCCTCATGCTCTGTTTTCTTGAGACTGGATAGAATTTAAGCAATTAAGTTTAGTTGTAGTTAGTGAATCTACGAAACCGTAGAAAATTCTCAGCTGCAACATAAATAGTTTTCAAGAAAGCCTTGTACCTCTACAGCTGAAACAAAAAGACAGGAATTAGTTTAGTTTATTTCCCTTTGCAGGTATTTTTGTCAAGCACAAAGAGGGAGCTTCCCCTCCTAATTTGAAGAGCACTCATTGCGTAGTGTGCATAGCTGTTCGTACCAACTCTTACTCCAGAGGTGCTAGTTGTTACGCCAACAGACCTGATGAGATTCATTATCTCAAAGCAGGATACAATATGATTTAGAGAGAATTACATTGATTGCCAACACAACACTGTTGATTGAGGCATTATAGCACAATTGATCTTTCCTTTCACACACTTTATCACTTATAGAGAGGACCAAAAACAATTTTAACACTTCTTCGAGTGTGATCCAAAACCATTTACATGCAGGCACACATCAACCTGAGTCAGCATCAAGGAAACTTGTGGATGAAATGTTAAAGCACATAACCAGTCGGCGCATAAACATACTTCTTATTGAATTGACATGATGCGGTCCCAAGCAAGATAGGTCAAGACCCAATTCTATCATTACACATCCTCCATTGTTGGCGCAACCCCCAAGAACATGACACAAGCAAAGGAACAAGTCCTGTCCACCAGATATCCACAAATAACTCAAAAATCCAACTCAAGACACGATGTGGCATCAAAGCGGCTAATTAGCAATGTGCGGATCACATGGGGATGTTCCTTGAACATCCAACAACACTTCCATACACTTATTTCATATTGTCATGCCGCCAACAACCACCACATATCAAATAGGAACAGAAAACTGTATTCTAGAAATAGAAAATGCTTAATCATGAGATATAACATTAACATATCAGCCAGCACCACTCTTGTTAATGATTGGAATTTGAGACACTAAGAATGCATATTGAGTATACATTCACCTGCCGAGGAGCAAAAGATCAATGAGTAGTCAGGATGCATTTCTGACAACCACACAACACGCTAAATCTCTACACCCACAGATCTCCTCATAAGCATCAACAGTAACTCAAAGAGCAGGGAGGCAAACATCCACAAACACCCATTACTGAACACTCATGTCCAAAGACCAAAAGCATCAATAGAGGAATGCTAGGAGCATTCTCAATTAGACTTCTATTGCACCTTCAAACTAGAAACGCTTAAGCAAACTTGTAGAGGTCGTAACTCTTCTCAACAACATATACCACTCAAGAGAACACATAAGACATACTGTAGACCTTTAGCAACATCTCTCCACTATCAGTCATGCTTCTAATCCTCATATTAATATATCATTATGAAATCAACTCTGCAAACAGTAATAATGCATTATATGAACTTCAACAACTCTTCTTTGATAAGCCGTGAAATCCAATCACTAACTTCAACAATTCTTTTTGGATAAGGCATGACATCCGACCATGAACTTCAGCAATTCTTCTTTGATAAAGAATGACATCCAATCGTGAACTTCAGCAATTCTTCTTTGATAAGGCATGACATCCAACTATAAACTTCAATAATTCTTCTTGGATAAGGCATGAACTTCACCACCAATGTTAGCCCAAACTGAATATAACAATGACAACCATTAGCAAGGACTAACAACTTACTTTTCAAGTGCTGACATCAATGACAACAACTGCCAACAATCTCCTTAGTGTTGATATCAATGACAACAAATGCCAACATGTTATACTATTAAATGGTTGGTATACCACCTATTTTTTTATGTGTAGCCTTTAAAAAACGGAACATGTTTTACTTCAGTACTTAAATACATCCCTATGATTCCTAATTTAATTAACTGCACTTTGTAGTTGTAATAACCATCTATATGCAAGCCTTTGAAATTCATTCTTATTCACATTCATCTTTCACTTATGTTTATGCTAGTTGGAGCTAATTATTTCCATGCTTTCCTTTGATTTTGATATTTTGAATTAATCTAGAAATTTTTCATGAGGCTTAACTTTTAAAATATGACACTTTTTTGTAGGAATTGCTTTACCTCTATGGATTTGTGATTGAGAACAATCCAGATGATTATTTAATGGTATGGAAAGCAGTGTTGCTCGATTTATTTACATTTTTTCACTGTTTTTTCAATTTCTTAGTTGGAATATATTAGAAATGTATTACTAAATTGAAAGGAATTAGTCTTATAGATATTTTTTGCATGAAATTGTGCAGAAAAAGGAGCCTTAAGGTCCTATTGATTTGCAACATATAGACTATTATATATTTTTTCTTTCTTTGCATTCCTCAATTTACATCACATCTTACCATGTTTATGCATTGATATATTCCTCTTTTCTAAATTCAATTGTCACATGGACATTTAGGAAACAAGACTAAATGCATTAGTAGAAATTATATGAGGCGATATAAAATATCTTATTAAATTTTTAATTGATAAGTATGCCACATAAGGTAAAAGTGCAAGGTAAAGAATAATTTCTAGTAGAGAAGGAATGAGAGTTCTTCAAAATATATGGGCTATAATTTCCATTTATTACAATTCATTTCCAAATCAAAAGTTCTCATATGTTTGGAAGTGCTTTTTATGGCCCAGACTATACCTTCAGTTCAGGCTACAAATTGCATCCATGAGGTGATGCAGGATAGTCGTAAGACAGACACAGAGGAAATCCAACTCAGAAGAAAAAAAAACGGCAATCTCATGACATCATATGGGCGCTATCATGACAACACATTTTTTAGAATATTCTATTCTGATGACATGAAGTCAACATTAGTCAGATTTTGTCAGAGACCCTTAACTTTTACTTCTACCTGATCTACTTCATTTTTCTAGCCATTTAGCTGTTTAATGGTTGAATAAGCTTGCCTATAAGATAGAAACCAGACATTCAATTAAAGTAGGAGAGGAGATTAAAATTAGTGACAAGAATGAAGTACTTATTGATATTCAATGTCAAATTTATTCACCACCAGAAGTTAGGTATATAATCTTCAGTCTTTTGTTATGGCTTTGTTACTACGTCTCATATTTATGAAGTGTTGTAAGCCTCAGGGGAACCTCTATCCATCAAGATACTAGCCCACGAGGGTCAAATGATGGGCTACCCCTCAATCACTAATACTGACTAAGAAGGGGACATTACAGAAACAGTTTGTTTCTAGTTGTTTGTCCTTATCCGACACTTAAACTTGTGCATAGAAGGGACACATGCCACTTGGGGAGGGATGCAATGTTTAATAAGAGCTGTTCACCCGTTATTTTTTAGTAAATTTGTAATTTCTCCATTGTATAATGGTATAAAAGGTAGATGCCAGTGGAAAGAGTTAAAGGCATACACCTAGTTTTCCAATAAAATCATATTGTTTAGCTATTTAGTTCTATAAGACATCAAATTTTGTAGCTATTGTGTTGTCCACTAATTACACCTGTGATTCAGATCATTTCTAAATGAATAAATCGAAACTGAATCACTTTTATCAAATGTTGAAGTTTTAAATTGACAATCAATCCTCTTTTGCAAAAGAAAACCAAATTGAAAAGTTAAAAAATGATCATACCCTTGAACCACCTGCAAGAAATGATTTTTTGAAGACTGAAAATGGTGACTCTTCAAACTGCACTAGATGATATTGAATTTGAAAAATCTAAGCGTTGACAAGTAGGAATCGAAGACTACTAAGATCCAACCCCGTTGGCATCCTCATTAACATGAAAGTATTCAACTATGACAACACAGATTTAAACAATATTTAATACGAGGAACTTTGTATTAACTTATGGTGACATTCTATTCTT